>JAGDQP010012890.1:0-35820 GCA_022664845.1 Lepisma saccharinum
CCCTCGTAAACATTTTTCATATTCGTCCTGATGTCTTCGAAATCGAAAGTACGACGGTACTCTTGGTTTGTCTAGCCATAGAACTCTACCGTTCACTTGACTTCCTGAATGGACTTGTTCCAGAATTGTCGGAATTTCATCTTGCGGATTGTTTAGATTCATTGTTTATTTCTCTCTGCTTACTCCGTTAAACGCTATGTGCCTTTCCACCACCTGTACTCGGACACACTAAGAAAAAAAGCAAGCACACTCCATAACTATGGGACATCCAGTTTCCATGGAAACGATGCATTGTTGTCCGAGGTTCTGGGTTGAATTGTTGACAGAGATTTATCTCTATAGAAACCAAGTAAATCACTGTTAGAAAGATTGTCGTTTCCAATAATGGTTTCACATAAAACTGTTAAATTTTCGATATATCGAAATGCAATTATATTTTTCCGAAGATCGATTTCATTATATCAAAAATCGATTTCGATTTTTTCGATAAAAATAGTTTTCAACTTTTTCGATTAAAATCAATTTCAATGTTTTCGATTTTTTGATTAAAATTTGTTTTCAATTTTTTGACTAAAATTGTCTTCCGACTTTTTTCGATTAAAATATTTTAAGACATTTTCCTACTAAAATCGTCTTCATTTTCCTTAGCAAATTATTGTAAAATTTAGTTTTTTATAACTTTTCAGTTTAATCGGTTTCTTAATTTTTTCCTTTCCTTTCTGTTATTTCTTTCTTTATTAGAAGCTTCATGCGAGCTTCACTTCCTGTATGGATTAGTGGGTTGACCGGGTAGTGAAAATACTAAAAGGAACCACATGAAAGTCCACAATGTACAATCACGAACGGAGGTAAATTGAGGTTTGAGTTATAAAAAAATAGTAGCATTTTCCTCCAGGAGAATTGGTACACTGGATGCTCATAGTTAGACAACCAACGTGACAGTACAAATATGCGCGAAAACATAGCATGCCAGTATATTTCTCCATTTGAATCAAGTATCATGAAGAGAACCACGAGAGAGTTAGAAATGGAGCAAGACAAGAAAAAACATCACATTAGAACGCTTATAAACACGCAGTCTGCGTCTCTGTCTCCCTGCTCCCCTCTAGCTCTGTCTTGTGGTTTTCTCCCAGTACGGGATGAATCTTTGTCAGTACCTATCACGAACAGAATTTAGTGTTCTTAATTCCTAGAAAAAAATATTTTGAATCTCGACGGTGGAATCGATCCAAAGACCTTACGAATGAGAGTTTCACACCCTGACCATTTAGCTACACAGACCATAACAAACCATCATTGTGTTGTTGAATCAGGCATTAAACTCGCTGCCCTCAGCGTGTTATTTACATATATCCTAGGTTTCAGAACTATCTTTCAACAAAGTAAATCCCACTTGCTAGCGACGCACTTATTGGCCAATCCCAACCGGTAAGAATAAAAATAATTTTATTAGAAATTCTGTGTTCAAAGTGCTTTCGGCAGAAGTGGTTGATATAAACGTTTGGGAAGATTCAAAGAACCTAAAAAATTACAGAAATTCGTTTTGCCTTCGATGTGTGTTGGAGTGATTGAATACGAGAGTCAGTGTTAAATTCAGACATTTTCACGTCGGGAGATTTATGCTTATTAGAGTTACTTGATTTTAAATTTTTGAAAATCGTAGTTGAGACAATATATCAGACTCCTTTCTGATTTTAGAAGTTTATTGAATATTATTTATCGCTTTAGATATTGAAAATTTGCTTTCCGTGTTTAATCTTCGAGTACTGTGGTTTCCTTAATTGAGAATAGGCGTGCAAGATCTATAAAATATAGATAATTACATTCTTTTATTTAGTTCGCAATGGTTCGTGGTTTCCAAAATCTTGCAAGGTAAATTTAACTCATTTCCCGACGCTATAAAGTGATGAAATTTTGCACAGTAACGTAAATCGGGTGACAATACTATATCTCATAGTTACTTTTATATCTTTCTAAATATTCATATATTTTAAAAGAATATTTTTTTATATGAACCCCTTTATCCTTTAATAAATACTAGCCTGCAATGAGTTTGGGTTTGACTGATTGCAGAACGCTTTAGCACTAGGGTCATAGAACATTAGATGGCAAAAACAATATCCGAACGCTGAGATAACTTCAGAAAAATAATTAACAAATTAAGGACATACTTTTCTTAAACAATTCAAACAAAAAAGTGAAAAAATAATTTTGCTTATTCAAATACAAAAGCACGGGGCGCGCCAATTGTAGAATTTAGAATATATATCACACTTCATAATTATGGAACATCTAGTTTCCATGGAAACCATGAATTAATATCCGAGGTTCTGCGTTGAATTGTTGACAGAGGTTTATCTCTATAGAAACCAAGTAAATCATTGTTAGAAGGATTGTTGTTACCAATAACGGTTACACGTAGAACCGCTTAATTTTCGACATATCGAAATTCAATTCGTTTTTTCCAAAAATCGATTTCATTATATCAAATATCGATCTCGATAAAAATGGTTTTCAATTTTTTCGATTAAAATCAATTTTAATTTTCTGATTAAAATCGATTTTGATGTATTTCGAATAAAATCGTTTTCCACTTTTTTTAAATTAAAAGTTGTCTTCCATTTCTTGATTAAAATTCTTACCACTTTTTTCGATTAAAATCTTTTAAGATATTTTCCTTCTAAATTCGCCTTCATTTTCCTTAGCAAATTATTGTAAGATTTAGTTTCTTTTTGTAACTTTTTCATTTTAAACGGTACATTAGTTCTTTTTCCTTTCCTTTCTTTCTTTATTAGATTTCATACTAGTTTCACTTCCTGTGTGGATTGCTGGGTTGACCGTGTAGTGAAAATAATAAAAGGACATGAAAGTCACGAACAGTCACGAACTAAAGTAAACGGAGGTTGGAATTATAAAAAAAATAGTAGCATTTTCCTCCAGGAGAATTGTTGCACTGGATGCCTCATAGTTAGACAACCAACATGTTAGTACAAATATGCGCGAAAACATAGTATGCCAGGATATTTCTCCATTTGTATCAATTACTTGTTCAGCATCATGTAGAGAACCACGAGGAAGTTGAAGAGAAATCCAATCTTTGTCTTGTTCAAACATACAGAGAGAGAGAGAGAGAGAAGGCATGGAAGAAGACGGGGAAAGAGCGAATGAACAGAGAAGAGAAAACAAGGAGGAGGGAAAGAAAAATGGAGCAAAACATGGAAATAAATGACATTTGAACGCTTATAAACACACAGTCTGAATCTCTGTCCCCCTGCCCCTCTCTAGCTCTGTATTGAGGTTTTCTCCCTGTGCGTGATAAATCTCTGTCAGTAACTATCATGAACAGAATTTACTGCGCTTAATTTCTAGAAAAAAATATTTTGAATATCGATCGTGAAATCGATCCAAAGACCTTACGAATGAGAATTTCACACCTGACCATTTAGCTACACAGACCATAACAAGCCATAACACTGTGTTGTTAAACTCGCATTAAAGGCATTAAACTCGCTACAATCAGTGTGTTATTTATATACGTACATCCTAGATTTCAGAAATTTCAAGAAAGTAAATCCCACCTGCTAGCGACGCGCTTTTTCGCCAATCCCAGTCGTTACAATAAAAAGAAATTTATTAGAAATTCTGCGTTCAAAGTGCTTTCGGCAGAAGTGGTTGATATAAACGGTTGGGGCTTTATACACATCACCGAGAGCCCCAGTTGTTAGCTGCCTAGCGTGACGTATTGGTAGAGCGGAATAAGAAACACGGGTTCGATCCCCGGCAAGCGGGCGAGATTTTTTCTAAAAGAATATATTTTTAGAAGTTATAATTTATTATTATTAATTCCTTTCTTGCACTTTCAAGATTGTTTTTGAAAAGGTAATATTTTGCAACAACAAAAAAATGTTCTTGTTTAAAAAAATTTTTTTTTATAAGTTCATATTTATCATTAATTATTGCTTTCTTCCATTTGTCGTAGTTATATAAAATGAGTGACCATTGGTTATGGTAGGTGTAGGTAAGATTAAGTTCGGTTATGTATGGTAAGTATGCCTTATTTCGCAGTATCCCCAATTTCGCAGTACAATAAAGTAGAACGAAGATAGCAAAGGATGTGGAAGTGTTTCGACTCATTGATAATAGATGACAGATACTCCTTTATATTAAGATTGTTTTCCTGCTCTGTCAACTGAATGATTTGGAAGAAACTAGAAGAGATAGAAAGAGTCGTATGCTTTTCGTAACGTTCAAAGACATCGAGTACAGCTCCTTCTTTCACTAGGTATTTATAGCATAGATTTTTAGTATATTACAGCATGCATATATAAATGTACAGGGGAAATGACAAGTAATATAAGGGTATATTCATAATATCTGTAGCCATCATTCAAAGCCCATTATAGGCTTAATTTCGGTAAAGGTTTGCTTAGCTCCGGTACACGAGAAGACAAAGCCAGGGTGATTAGGTTGTAACAACACGTTTGTGTACAACGTTCTCAAATTTAATATACTCCATTGTTGGATCTTTTGTTTGGAAAGTTAAACTCTAGAAACGCTTGTAAGCTTTTAAAGCTTTTTAATGACATTTTAGAGTTGCACTAGGCTTAGAAGGGAGGGAATATTCTGGGTAAACCTGTTGGTAATCATACAATGCTCACTGTGTCGGACTTCAAAAAAATATGAATATTTGTAGTGCACAACTATGTGTTTACAGTTATTACTATCACACGTAAGAATAACCAACCTACTAATAAGGTGGGGGGGGGGGCAATTTAAAAATGCTCATATTCGTGAAACTGGTAAAAGCTATTTTTATGAATTAGAGCGTAGTCCAAAAAACATATCCCCACAGACTTTGCAATTCGCCGAAGATAACCAACTGATATTCCTCACTTTCCACTCCTATACCACACACATTCTGCAACCACTTGATGTTAGTGTTTTTGGCCCAATGGTGGACCAAAATTGTGGAGAAAAGTGGTGAAAGATCTAATGAAATCGTGTGGTTACAAACCAACAAGGAAAGATTTTATGCCTCTCTTTGGCAAAGTGATGCAAGAAAGTGTTACAATGAAGGACATTACAAGTGGTTTCAGAAAAAAGCTGGAATTTATCCACTGAGCAAACGTGTTCTTCCTGAAAGCACGTTCAAGCAGTCTGCTGCTCATATGCATGTCGTCGCAACACCAGAGCCGTTACCACTACCCAAATCCATAGAAGTCCGCAAGAGGAAGACAGCTGCCCAGAAGGAGCGCAAGTATGCTGATGGTTGAAAAGCAGTGGAAGTGTATCAACAAGGAACATCTGGAATAAAATCTATTCCTAATCCTGCACTTACTATGATCAAAGCAAACAACAGCAACATCTGTCTTGTGAATGACTTTTTAAGGACGACAAAGCAGGATACAGTGTCTTCATTGTTTGGATCGGTTTTATGAACTTTGACAGGGTCTTGTGCGTTATGAACCTGATTTCATGTGCCATGGTTGCAGGGGGGAAGACGAGTAAGAACCAGTTTTGCACTTGAACATGTTGTACCTTTCCTCATTTGATCTATCATATAGGCTAGCATCTGTTTGATTGGAACTGAATTGCCTATGTAATTTCCTTTTTTATGTTCTATTATTTCTTATTGTATCTAGCTATTTCAACAAGATTAATAATAATTTTTAATAGGTTTCCTTGTGCAATTAGGCATAGGACTACATTTTGATTAGCTTCGCTAATTTGAATGATAAGGTACACTATGCTCATTTAATAACAAAAAAAATACAAAAATTTTGTATGACACAGCATAATACATATTATATCGGGCTATACACCTAAATGTATTCTAACATGATATATAGGCGTATAGCGTAGTGATGTAGTAAAATTAGTAACAAAAAGACAATAGTGCTTAATTAGGCAGGCCTATTGCGAAATAAGGAAAGACAACTGCGATATTGGGAGCAGTTGCATTATGCACTTTAGATGATAATTACTAAATTTCTAAAAGCAAAAAATGAATTACGAGAGATGTCTCCTGTCAGGTTTGAAAGAACTTATCAAACAATATAGTGCCTTATTATTAGCAAATTATATAACTTATAATATAGGCAAAATATAAAATATACTGCGAAAAGTTGAGCATACTTAAAATATCTTTATATTTTCGTTTCTTTCTTTGAAAATACACTTCTATCTGTTTGTGCGAACCTGACTTTACCTAACCTCCGCTAAGTCATGGTAACTAAAAATGCATCTGGGGGGGGGCAGGCCTCGGTGATCGGTGGACATACGTAAAAGTGCTACGTTGCGTATGCCACCGCTAAGTGGGGGCTGAACCCCCCTAATACTCATGCCACCCAGCTCCGGACGCACCCTGCTCCCTTCCACACCACGCGCGCCAGACCTGCTTAAAGTATGTATATATATCCTAGCTTTCAGTTGCCTTTATTTGTATGCCAAACCATTTATGAAAAAAAAATGTGAACATACAAAAATAAAGTTTGAATGAAAAAGAAGAAAAATGTTGCCCCTGCTGGGATTCGAAACCTGGGTTTGTTATGTAGTAAGGCAACGTCTTACTGCTGCACCAAGTTAGCGCAAATAACGGTTTGGTAGTCGTATTTACAGCGAATGGGGTCGGAGCCTAATACTATTACGTCGCAGGCACGATGAATTTAAACCTTGTTACTATTTTCATCCTCAACGTTTGAGTGCGGGACGTAAACCTTTGTATAGTGCCTTGTTGGTTAGTAGGCCATTGGTGTGCCTCGGGCATGAATATGTGTGTGTGATTTTAACTGAATTCTAAGAATATCACTCGATACAGGTTCAATAGGTATATTAAATGGAAGAACTAAAGCCCACGTAGGGTAAACAATGTTTCAAAACACTTCTAGAGCGTTGGTTAGAATCGGAAAGTCTTGGGATCGGTTGCAGCGGTCTAACTGAAGTTTTCTAAGATTTTTTCTCACCCGTACCAGGCAAAAGCTGTGATGGTACCTATAAATAGGCCCTGGCCGTGTATTTTCCAACACACTTTCCTAGCCCTATCCCGGCTTCGTCCTCATATGCCTAAAGGCCTTAAAATAATTTGAAACAAATCCTTCCAGGATCCGTTTACTTCACCTTACCTCGGACGATTTTTGTTTATTTGTGTTATGCGTAAACAACAAAAATCAATTCACACATTCACACAAATCAAAACACTGTAGATGTGAACACATAAATATACTATACTGGGTGTCAAGAATATTAAAATACCCCACTCATTCTTCCTTGTCAATTCTCGGTGGTAGAGAGTTGGCGTAGCATTCAAGATTTCGTGGATTCTATCCCAGCGGCAGACCATCCTGAATCAGGGATTTCCAGAGAAACGAAATACTACAGAAGGGTTTTTATTGCAGTTTCAGTATTCCGTACTTGTCTCTAACTTACTAACAACCAATATATACTTTTGGGTAATGGAAAGAGAAATTTTAATGTGGAAGAGAAAAATAACAGACTTACACACACTGGTAGAATGGAGGAATAGATGAGAGTCAATTGTGATCGCATTTTCGTAGGTTCCATGCATCTGTTGTCAGCAAAGTGTTCTTGACTTCACCTACTCCACATCCCTGCTTTGTCCACATCCGCAATATCCACAAAGTATCGGATTTTGTTAAGTCTGAACTAGCGAGCGCTTGTTTGAACTATACTCAGATTTTCTGATTTATGTGGAATATCTGTTGTGGTATATGCGAGATAGACAACCTTCTTGTCGTTTAGAAATAGTTTACGGCTGAACCATTCAGTGCAAGAACCATTAAGAATGGGCGGAATAGTTTAAGAATGGTTGATTCGCAAACGACATATTTCTGTCCAGAAATTTCTGAAATAATATTGAACGAACCGGAACAGTCCGTTGTCATTTCTGACGAGACGCAACAAGACGGTTCGAGATATTCACGAACCGAAGAGCGTTCCGGTTTTCTCCCGTCCATTTCAAGTCCTGATTACGTTAAACATAACAGCCCCAAACTTAGCATAAGCATTAATTCACACAATAGAAACATACTGTGGATGTTACATCTCCAAGCACCGCGTTATCAGTGTTGCGAACCCATTTCAATAAAACATTTTGTGAACTTCAAATTCTAGAGACTTGGTTTGGCGTCGTTGGAAAGGTTTTGGCCCGACTGCCTCAGAGTTCCCGGAACAATCTTTATTGGTACAGCAGGCCAGTGTTGTGAACAAATTGCGGAGCTTGTTTTCAAACACCACTTAGTCATTATCATAGTTTCAATTATCGAAAACACCCACCAACAGGAACATATTTTCTGTTAAAAATCAAGAGAAACGATGCAGAACTCCAACTGAATGGTCTAAATTTTTTAACTTAACACCACAAACCTAAATTCCTGGTGGAATGCGCAGCTGTAACTGTACAAGTAGTGCGCTCCCAATTTGGATCGATAGTGTTTCCTAGGTATTGAATAGCCACCAGAGAAACTTTCGGTATTTCTCTACACATATTTGCATAAATAAAGCAGATAACTGTATAACATTAGTGTGCCGGAGTGACGGCATTCCAAGAAGCTCCTGTGTTCCATCATTCTGAGACTTTTGGGGTTGCGTCACGGTCTGTGCCAGGCGTCCAGAATGTTCTCCTGGCCTTAGTATGATTTGTGGACCTTTTGCATCCAAAGAAACCCTATCTACTTGTACGCATTTTTTTAAAAGTAGATAACATTTAAAAACTCCAACACAAGAGGGACAAGGACACGACAAAAGCAAGACAGGACAACAGATAACTTGAGCTGCTTCTTAATGTAACAATATAAAAGACATAGGATTAGGTGCGCGTGGATGCGTTGGTAAATCCACAAAAAATCGCCTTCCCATTCCTGGTAATATCTGCTTCTTCTTCTTGCCACAGGTTATTCATTCTGCAGTCTCGTTTCCATTATACCACAATTTACACAAAATTTCACTTAAGTCAATCTCTTCTCGCACATTCCACTTTTCCATCTAGCCACTTTGCTTCCGGATTCCAGAAGATCAGCGTTTTTGCACAATTGTTAGTTAACTTTGCATATTTATTAATTTTCATTTGCCAAGTAGAAATAGAATAGAAATAGAAATTGCTTTAATGTTTCAACTATATAATTTTCAATGTAATACACTGTTACTTTTAAATTCGCATAACATCTATACCCTTCGTCATCTGTCACTACGATTCCACATTTATACTATTCTGGTTGTATACTTTCAGAACATTTAATACACCATGTCAAGATACCTTATTGTTAAAAGCATTTTACTTGTCAGTACCCATACCATAAAACGTTCACTGTAGAGAGTGATTAATGTCAAGTGGAACCTTTGACAGGTGTCCATGTTGAACAAGACGCAAGTACAGAAACAGACTACGGAACAAACATGAACACATGTGAATCACAACTCATCATCGAGGAACAATTAAACGATTTGGTGCGAGACTTGGTTCACGCATTATACAGTGGGATCTCCTCCAGAAGGTGTAACAATAATATATTACAAGAAACGGGAGGGAATGTTAGTTTCATATTGCTCAAAGGATGAAGATCTTGTTTCGGCAATGACATTCAACCACTCACGGCCTATTTAAACTCAACTATGTCACTGAACAGTGAAAAATATTCACAAACTAGTCCAACATATTTTTAAAAGTGCCGGATCTAGACATTTTCCTGTGGGGGGCAAATATACATTTTGCCTCCCTTTCCATGGTTTTCTTAGCCAAACGACGAGACGACTACACCATTGTCTGGCATCACGTAGTATAGTTTTGTTATCTTCTCTGGAGCCTGTCGTATTGCTAACTCCGGCTAAGCAATAGACCTGCCTATCTGACTTGAATCACGGTTTTAAATTTTAGAGATGAAGATAGGTTGTATAGAATAGCATAAAAATGTTTTAGCTCACCGGTATTGAAATTTTGAACACGGTTAGGTCAATTTCAAAGTAATATGCGATTTCCCTTCCGTTTTTAGGAGCTTTTGCTTTAATTTTAGGCGTTTGCCGCTCCATAAATGCTACCCGGGGCGCTTGTCCCCTTCCCTACTTAGTTCCGGCATCGAGTTTAAATGCAGTATTATTATCAAACGGCAATGATAAACCTTCTATTCCAATTGTTCACGCAGTACACATGAAAGAGACGTAGGCAAATCTTCAAATGCTACTGAAAAAAATGCAGTGTGAAAAGCACAACTCGGGCATACGTGCTGACCTTAAAATAATTACTGTGCTCACCGGATTACAAGTTGGTTACACAAAATATCGTATTTTGTCAGTGAGATAGCCGAGCCAAAGACATACACTAGGCAATTAAAATACGGCCTTTGCGAATTAAACTTATAAAAAGAATGTGTCTCGTCACATTCTAGAGGATGTCTTGAAAGGCTATTTGACGTATCTACACATAAAACGTGGTCTACTTAAGATATTTGTTAATTCAACGAACAGAGAGGATGTGTTGTTTGCTTATACTAGATAAACATTTTCTAAATGAAGTCAGGGTCAAAGAAAGAATATTCTCAGGATTTCATATCAGAAACATTATTAAAGCCAGTAACTTCATTATTACGTTTAGTGAAGTGGAAAATGAGCATGGCAAGCTATCAAAAGTGTAAACAGTAACTTCCAAGGAAACTATGCAGAGGATTAAAGGGGAATTGAGGGCGAGGTGATAAAATGCAATTGTGCCTTAGGGTGTCACATGTCACTTAAGTTACACTTCCTTCATTCGCATCTTGATTTCTTCCCTCATAACTAAGGGACACGGTGAAAGACTTCAGCAGCAAATTGCGCGATAGTGCAAATGGAGTACAAATATGTTGGGCAGTAACATGCGAAACAGAAAGACCAGGTGACCTTTGGCAAATATCCTTCGCTTCTTTTGTTCTTCCCATTGAATGTGGAAATATCAGTATCGTTTGATGTATATATTCCTTGGAATGAGAATTTTATTGTATTTCTTTATTTTATGTAGAAGTTTGTATAATTAGAATTAGGTCTCTCTGCGCATGGATAGTTGATGTTATTTCAATGATGCATAATATCATGGTTAGTTGGAAGACAAGGCTATCAGATTTAACTTTGCGGTGCCAATTATATAAATAAAATCACGTGTTACCACGTGTAGTTCTATATACGACTTCTTATTCAATTCCTCAACTTTACTCCTAAGAAATATTAAATCAAAACACATACTCTCTCTCTCTCTCTCTCTCTCTCTGGAGGTAGATCACCTTCAAATAGACATACAGGAGATCCACCAGGAACTAAGGATTCGCACACTATCAGCCACAATACAGATTTTGACAGCTGGATGAATATCTCCGATTTGAACAAAGTCTACTTTTGGCTTCGTAGCCATTAGGAGCGTCACTTTCCTAATTTGTATTCACCAAATTTGTCAGACGCCGAACTTACCACCAAAAGTTGTAAAATACATCCCTCAGAACCCAATGTACTAAAGAATTATACTAAAAAATGGAATATAATTAAATCTTCAAACACCAATCATACCACAATAATTTGCAATATGTAGAGATATGCAATTTTAGGTCCTCATGGTAAATTGAGACTACAAGGTACCTCAGCTGAATATTCATCTCTAGTATCATCACTTGAGATATATGATAATTGTTAAGTTTCTGGCTTCACTTGACTGCATATATTGTGGGAGATATCAGCACAGTTAATACCTGGGAGAGTCGTAGACAAATTTTAAAATCTGTGGAAAGGAGATCACCGTAAAACCCAGCCAGTCCCCAGATCCGAGAGAAAAGAGTTCCTATAACACCTTCATTCAACCTGAGGGTTAAGATGTAGGTAACCGGATACTTCATGGTAACATGTTTATGGAGATCCAAAAGTGCATTTACAGACTGTGATAGTATAATGCCTTTTTGAAAAGGCTAACTTTTTAGTCCACATACCTCCATGCTAAACATAAACTTTTTCATTCCTGCAATTGCTTTTATTTGTACATCTAGCATAGTTCCGAAAATACTTCTGAGTTTCATATTAACATTTTTCTTTTTATTACTGTTAAATACACCAAAACAATTATTGGCAAGAAACCAATCTATTGCTTAATTCTCCTGCTTTTTTCGGAAATAACTGAGTGCAGGAGCAACCCTTTGCCTTTCCCTGTATGTTAGGTTTATATGGTACTTTGTAATTGCCGACGGAATGTGAATCTCCATATATATTTCTTAAAAACAAAGACCTATCCTGACAGATATTTATTCCAGAGTATTCTTCAGCAACAGCAGGCAAATGCCGGGATTATACCTTCAACTTAAGCCTTAACCAGCACCTTCCTCTCTCCTATCCTGGCATAAGCCTTAGAAACCTAAAGGGTATAAATACAAAATTTAATATTCAAAAAACGTAACACAACATGTTTGCCTATTCTATGTTCCAAGTAAGTCGTCGGCTTGAAAGTGAAACATGATAATTATAAAATTTCTGATTTTAAAAATAATGCGGTTTTCTAGACTAAAGCTGTATCTTCTCTCGACTGGTTACATGTTTATCATCATTAAATGTATGTTTATTAACCGTTGTACACCAAAGTGGGTTGGGGCGAGACGGACTCCAGCTTGGTTTCTTTTGTCTAGTTTCTGTACAGGTCAACCTTTTATCACACTGTAGAACGGTGGTGAAATAAAATCTGTGGTCCTGGAATGGTTCTATTAACGTCTAATATGTGTTTATATCTGTACGATATTAAAAAATAAGCATAAGAACACAAAAATGATAGGGTTTTGACGTTGTTGTCCTACGTTAATAGAAAAAACTTTTAGTTATAAATGTTGTGTAAGAAACTTGATACAAATATATACAAAATTTAATGCTATACATATGTACGATACATTTTCTATAATAGTAATATTGATTATTCATGAATAGATAATAGATAATAATATATCGCAAAAGCAAGCTGAAAAGTTCCAACTTCTTAAGTAGAATTTATAATTTACATTCATTAATTTATATATGATTGTTTTCAAACTACTTAGTGACTTTAGACGAACATTTAATGTTTAATTACAATATGTTAGAATAGCATTTGGTCGATCCTGATAAATGTCAGGAACTGCTCCTTTCCCAAAGAAGTTCTGATTCAAAATTTATACTTTTTAAATAAATATGAAGAATACGTTATTGTGAGAACGAGGTAAGAGAAGCAACTGTCAATTGTATACTTGTATAAACTGAACAAATACGAGACCCGTATCCTGTTTCGGTAGAGCTTCAGTAAGTTGCTGAGCGAGCAGATTTATTCAGGGTTGGAAGGGGGGGGGAGATGAAAGACAGAGTTTATTTCATCTTTGCATGGTTTAGTATGTGTAAGGTATGCTTTTGTCGTGAGCAATTTGGATAAATTTCATTTTGGAGATATTTGGATATTACCAGCTTCTAATATGCCCTAATAGTAGCAACAACATTCTTTGTAGATTTCATGCTCACGTTCTCTTTGTCCTGAATATCATTCTCCGTGAGAAATTGCGTTATCTTTATATCTGAGCTGTTGTTTTAGATCGGGCATTTTGCATTTCCTTGGATTGGTCTTTATTTTTAGGATCTTTAAGGTGCATTTATGTTATTACTACACTAACAAGATTTACTCTGAATTGATACTCTGCTGTGTGTAAATTATTTTAAGCGTTCTGATGTTTTCCTTGCACACCCTTGAAAAAAACTCAGCTCGGACATAGGTAGTTGCGTGTCGTGTATAATATTGAATAAACTTCATATTTAATTACATTAAGCACTGAAATCAAACTACCAAAGTAAAATTTGGCTACTAAACCGTAACCTGTACTATTGAAATAAAGTCGCAGTTCACCATAAGTGATGCATAGGAAGATTATTTAAACATCCAAATACAACATGTTTGTGTACGAAATTAATATCATACTGAAATAATAATAGCACCGCAGTGATATCGGGCAAAGGACCAATCTTTCTTCAGCTGAAGCACCAACATTATCAGCATCTGAGAGTCCGCCATAACGCATTTTTGTCCATGTTAATCAATTAGACCCGAAGTGCCTAAAATTGTATGATGAACAATAGTTAACCTATTTTTTTTAGTTTATAAATTACTAGGGTAAAATATCTTCTCACTGTGTTGTATGTGAAGCTATAAGATGATGTATACGATGGTTTGACTTGCTGCAGATAAAAAGGAACGCATTATAGCCTATATACATTGGGATGCAAGATATCATCCGGAGAAATTCTACCATTGACTTCACTCATGGGTTGGTAAATACTGTTTTCCGTTACCTCGAAAAAATAAATAGTTTTATCTTTAATTGGTAATAACTTTTAAACTAATGGACACGTATAGAAACTGATTTTAACGTTTCCATGTATGTGGCCGTCCTTGTTTCGAGTTGATATGTAAAGTGTGCAAATCCATGTTTACGATTTCCATGTACAAATGACTGTAATCCAAGATGACGGCCAAGCTGTTATAACACAAAAGCTTGGTTAGTTTTTGATAACGTTACGTTACCAGCCTGGTATGACAGTGGAAAGATTATCTTCGCATATAGATATGACTGTCTTGCAACACCTTTGGCCACGTTTGAATTTGGTTCCAGTTGAGGTTTACCGTCTAGCATCTAAATACTACTTTGAAGTATCAGTATGTTCAATGTTAATATCTTGTAATATCCTTTGTAAGTCATGGGTTTTCTACTTGTAAACTACTTAGGTTTACCTCGGTGGAAATCCAAACAGGCAAACAGATCCATAAGTAGCTTTATAGATTACCAGGCATATTCAAATTTGTACTTTGGGTTTTCGGCTTCACCATTTATCGACACCATATCGGATGTTATCTTTGATAAAGATTGACTGCGTCTGCACACTGTGTTTTGAACCAAATTTGTTTCTCCTTTTTTGCGATTCCTCAACCATTATCGTAAATCATATATGTCCATAAAGTGATTCAATGTAAACATTTGTGGCACTTTTCTGTTCATTATGAAGTGGAGTATCTATTCCTTCGTCACACATTCTAAGACAGTCACTTGTTTATACTCCAAATCAGTGCTGCATTGACTATTATATCAAACAAGAAATAAGCTCATATTGTTAACGTACTTTTCTTAAATATTTTAAGCCAATATATTTGAATGAAATTTACACATCATGTTTCATAAGTGATTATATCTATTTCTTCGAGTATTTTTAGACTTTGTTACACGTTAAAAGATTGTAGGGCATTTGGTTTCAATTTCGAAAACAAATTATCATTCTGTTTTGTAGAGATGTTACTTTATACGTATGCAAGCAAATAGTTGTACATTATAGAATAATAAATTGAGGAAATTTTCGTATACGGTATACTGACTTTAGTATTTCAGTATTGTATCTCATAGTTTCATGTATATCAGGTACGGCCATGAATTCCTTTACTTCCTTCATGGTATGATAGTAAGCAATACGATAGAATAAAAGCCAAATTTTAGGTATATATCATGGCGAGAAAAAGTAATGAAGTGAAGTGAAAACATTATCTTGTTCACAAGTTAGAATTGGATATTTTATGAAATTAATGTGATGATAATATCAGAGCAAAGCATTTACAAAATGTTAAACTTTAATAGCGATAGCTATCGGAAGTCAAGGGTCAGTCCAGTGAGAAATAGCCAATTTTTGAAAAAAAAAAAACAACTAATATTCAGATAAAAGTATCCTCAGTCTGTGAATTTGCTGTAACTGTGCTTTCTTGGATTCTGGCGACTATCATCTCATATTTTATGGAATATTCAGTGCCTTTATTAAATTCTTTGCTGAATGCTTCTCTCACGTAAATACAAAGAACTATTTTGCACTTGCAGATTTCATTGTCCGTTGCCAGATTGTTTCCTCGCCTGGAGTTAACGCTTATCCATGAAAGTTGTAATGTATCAAACATGTCATGTGTACATAGAATATCGGGAAATTATCAGTAAGTAAATTCCTGACATAAATAAAAATATATTAGCATACGAAAATTGCCTTTCATTGATGTGTTAATTAAGATTCTTTCAATAAAATTATATTTCCCTGCCAGATGGATAAAATTAATCAAAATTAAGTTATGAATTTTAGCTCATAATTTGATGTTGTAGACTATATAATATTTACTCTAATCCGAATTTAAGTACAAATATAAATTTGAAATTGTACAAATGACACATTCATGCATCTAATGAACATATTTACAAAATAACACATGAAAAATATTTTAAATTTCTCGTTGTCCCAGAGAATACAATTATAATGCTTTTACAATTACAATTATTTTGATTTATTTACGTAAGGAAGATTACTGTCTTACTCTTGACGAAAATTAAGCACTTGTATCGGCTACTTAACCACAAAATACTCTTCATGCAAGGAGCCCAGATTCAACACCCGGTCGAAATTTGTATCACATAATACATTAGATACAGCAATGTCCTGCCCAAGACGGTTGCCACAATTTTCGAGATTGACGCTGTGTCATCTCGATAAACAACCTGTGCCATATTGGTCTCCATTAGCCACAGTGTTATCCCCATGTGTACCTTTATATTGGTTGCAGTGAGTGTGTAATTTCTGAGAAACATCCTGGAAGTCGTGATCGCTGACGCTAACGACCACTGCCTGTGTTTGTGCTTAGATCATCTCAATCGTGTAAAACGTACTGAATTTCAACTTCTACTTCAGTAGAGGAAACGGAGAAAAGTCGTACATTGTCACTACAGGTCAGTAGGTTGGATGTTTAAGGAACCTCAAATTTTGTCCTCAAAATGCCATTAATGAAAGATGACATATATACTCTGCATTATCATGAAACTTAAGCAGTTCTACTGTTCCGAAGTATTGGAACGGTATCTTGCCACATTTTCTCGCAGCACCTGAAAATATCACAGTAATATATTGAATTGATTATTTAGTCTTCTAGGACGAATTCCTTGCGCACAATCGAATATGTCAATAAAATATGAACTTACGTTTCACCTAACTTTTAGCTTGCCTCGCCATTTTGGTCTTGGTGAGCCAGGGTTGTTTCATAAGGAAGATTATAGTTTTGTCCAAAGGCTATAGCAGTAACATTAGCTATAGTTACCAATGTTAACTTTAGGCAAGATTCGTACATCCTCAAAGACGATTTAACAATGCTCATGCATAAAAACAGCATACTGGTTCTAATCAGCTGTCACAATCCGTGTTCACAAATTTAGAAGCGAAATGATGCATGGCCTGTTCAATCTGCATAATCCCCTGGCATGTCTCGTAAACAATGTGGTCTTTATTTCTTGAATAGCGAGCCTCACGAAAGTGCTGTAAACGTATGGCAAAATTGTTTTGTATTGTGTGGATGAAGAGCCTCGCAGTCTGTTTGTTGAACTCAAATGAACGTTCACAGGCTATGAACTGAGCATGCTATTCAAACAAGCCAGTACAACTCATTTTCTTCCCCGCATTCTCGTTTATTCAGTGCCAGTAATTCTGTTGCTCCTTTCCCAACATGCGCACTTAATTCGATGCACAAATGCTATGAACATTTGACGGATCTGTCAAGACTTTGCCACATAACTCATCAATAACCGCTACAAATAACAATTACGTATGCATAACCGCTTGAGTTGAATTTTCTACATTCGTAATGGGGACGAACTAAAAACTAAAGGGAGCAAACGGGACACAAAAAGAGCTCAACCACTGCTAGCCAAAGAACCCTCCTATTAGCAGGCGTTGTGGTGCATAGGACATTAAAACAACTTTCTCATGCTTAAAATTTCCTTCCTGGTAGTGGTTAAAACAAAATTATAGTAGCCCTTAATTAAGGTACTGATAAGATCTCAAATACTAAGTATTAAGTAAATATAGTGTCTTGAAAGAATATGAATGTAAACTGTATTAAACCATATTTTATATGGGCCTGTCAAATAACTTTTGACTTCAGCCCGTTACGATTCGACCTTTCACACCTAGTTAAAATGCCAAACATCCACATCCATCTCGGGTTTCGAATCCAGGACCTTCTAGTTGTTGTTCAGACCGTGCGGCTAAAAATATGATGTATTAAAGGAATGTGCACGTACCATTAAACTTTACATTGCTCCTCCTTGCAAATTGTGAAGGTCCTACGGTAGGCTTTCTGAGTTTATAACTTCAGCACTGCCTTTATATTGATCATAAAAAGTATTTTGGGTCAAAACTGATAAGTTTGAAAGATCGGCAAGACTATAACGCTACCAGTAGTTCCAATTGTGGGTTAAGTGGACTTTTTTATTATGTAACATAACGATTCTAAGACAGAAATGGCTGACAGGCGACCCACCCGTGAAGTCACCAGTCCAGCCCTCATTCACCCTAAGGTACGTTAGTGCTTCCACTTATCATTTCAGTGCTACCATTTAGTATAACTTCTGTTCTGATAGCAGAACCAGTTTAATTTTCTTTTTCGTAGAACATCGCTCAAAATTATTGAAAAGGCATTGGAATCATACCTTCATTGCCCATTAAATTAAACTGATATCTTTTTTTTAAAATATAGACTGTTGGATCCGTATTGACGTGTTTTAGTTCGTCTCCGCGAATTTATTTAGTTTTTAATTGTGTACTTGTGATTTATTGGTGTATGTGTTTCCAGTCTTGACTTTCTACATGCCCTGAGGCGTTTGGTGATACTTCATAGCTCAGAGACGCTGGTCGGCGCTGGAAATTTCTTTGGTGTCATGTTGACTCCGTTCCATCTTCCAGAGCGTTGCTATTCTGTCCATAACATAATTTTAATTAGGATTTTAAAAGCAAAATATTTATAAATTATTTTAATTTATTATGCATTCATATTTACCAATTCCTGTCAAAGAATGATGTGCAATTTGTCCTTCTCTTGTTTTCTATAAGCGAACGTCCTAATAACAAAACATTTTCATCAAAAGCATAATCAATTAGCTTTTATTTGTCACGATTACTTTCTTGGAAGCGTAATAGCTTGTTACTGTAACTACCATAATACAAGAATGAAAGTATAAAACAGCTGACTTGCGAATATAATAACAAAAATCATCAACATAAGTATTTTGTTCACCTTCTTCTACTTGTAATATATGACATCTCTTCTAGTGGAGTCCATTTAACCCTGTAGGAAGAAAATTAGTTGTGATATGAGTTGAGAAATGACCTAGATTCTCTCAGGCGTTTTCAATTTGGTATCACTAGAATTTTTCTCTGCGGTATTTTTGGATTAGATCCACTTCTATGAATTTGAATGGATCTCATATTTTGAAATTGCAATCTATTTGGATAGATATGGGGAAGAAAGGCTGGTTGTTTCTTATGTAGTAAAGAGAGAAAAGTCACGGAGGCGGCGCCTCTTTAAACTCAAAAGATTGACAGTAAAAATAACCAAACTTGGCTTTAACTAACACTCGCATCACATCTCACGCCCGTAAACTGTATATCATACAAATCGACATTGCTTTAAATTGCTGTAAATGCAGTGATGTAGAAAATAGTACCGGGGCGCTTGACTCATAGAGTGTGACTCTGGTAAGTACCCTGTATATTAATAAGTAAGTCACTGATATATGACTCAAACTTCGGATTGTTAATATTTGTATTGAAAAAGTTCTCTTGTGGAAATATCGAGGCATGCGTCGTTTTGGAGCTAAAGGCGCTCAGAGCTACGACAAATTACGTCATATCTCATGAGAGGTGTCGAATTAGGGATTGAATTGAGTTATATTGTAAGGCCTTTAGGTAACTTTGATTCTGGCAGAATGGGTTATGAATTTGTGGAATGAAGAAAGTGGGAGGATACGGGAGAACCCCGAGGAAACCTAAGCATACGGTGTTTGTCCACCACAAAAACCACATGGCTATGACATCATTTGTAAAGATGCCGCTGAAACTTTGACCGTCTGTAGCTCCGAAACTATGCATGCTCCGACATCCTTCCAGATGAACATTTTCTCTTGTTTTGGTGTAAACAATCACCTTCTGAAGTTTATGCCATTATTTTGGTAACATCCTGTATAAGTACCTTTGCAGCATAGCAATGATAGCAACTCCAACCACAAAAATAATCCACCGTATTTTTCATCAGATCCTTAGCCAGGAACCAATTTAATTATCTTCAGTAAACAATTTGAGGAAACACCTTAAATTGTCATGGCATTTAATTAGACAATGGCGAGGTAATAAGACATCTAAGGTTTCCAAACGTCTCGATTTATTCTTTAATGGTTTTACAGATACTTTCAACTTAAAATGTTTGTCTTAAAACTAAATAAAAGTTAGTAAAGGAGACAGGGAGCTTCCTGACGTCTAAAGAAATGGGGCCACCCAGTCAGGAAGCTCACGATCGATCGCCTAGACTAGCGAAGCAGCTGGAAACAAATGATTTTCAAACAGTGTTTATGATTTCCAATCGAGTTCAGACA
The DNA here is from genome assembly GCA_022664845.1 of Lepisma saccharinum. Lineage (NCBI taxonomy): Eukaryota > Metazoa > Arthropoda > Insecta > Zygentoma > Lepismatidae > Lepisma > Lepisma saccharinum. Next base: position 20,463 of record JAGDQP010012890.1, read on the forward strand.
TATCTTCAAAACTGAATTAATTGTAAATTTAAAATATATGCCAAGGTGGGTAAGAGCATAAAGAGAACTTATAATCAGCTTGCAGCTTTCGTTTATCATAATCCAATTCTCGATAACACATTTTAAGTCAGTATCTGAAGCCAGGCACTCGGGGCCATAGCTGACACCTGGTCACTTTTGATGACCCGATATCCTGGATGTAGGTGTCCTACAGACCCTCTGCCCCGATCCGAAAAGACTCAATCTTGACCCGAACGACACGACTTACTTGGTAACCCAATCTTGACCCGAACGAACAAACTAACGTTGTGTTCCGGTGACCCCATAATCAAATCTTAATTCAATTGACCCATGACCTAACATCGACAGGACGTCTATGTCCTGATTTGATTTGACCTGGTGTTGTACCTGTAGTTTGAGTCAACTAATATTGTTCTTTGTGAGATTTATAAATTCTTTCTGAATAGACTTTCCGAGGGGAGAGTTACTAGCACACCTACGGAGTAATTTTTGTTCTTTCCGTGGTTATAAGATTTTCCCACATGTTTCAGCTATTGTTAGAAACTATTCTGCCTCGTGCTATTGGTACTTGGGGAGAGGAGAAGCTAAAACTACCATTCAAGGTCACACCTAGAAGGAAAACTGTTCAGACGCCAAAAGTCGTAAAGAAAGAATAAAGAAACGTGCTTTGCCCTCCGAGTCATTGGCTCATCGGATCAGGCCGGGTACCAAACATAGAAAACTTGGCCCCATTGTTCCTGTGTTCCGTTTCATCTTTGCAAGAGGGAAGAGTTTAATCTCATTTTTCTATTTCCAATTTAATCCAAAGGGGACAAATCTATCAGTTTAATTAAGAGTTTGATTATTATTATCGTTGCGTGGTCTTTAATCTGTCTTTATTTTTTAAATAGCGTACATATTAATTAGAATTTAATTTGATATCATGCCATTTAGTAATCATTGGCTCCGGTCGTAATATTATTTAGAGGGCGTGCTATTATGCTTAACTCGACACCAGTCAACACCAACCAGACTAACAAATCTCAGTGAAATACAGAAATCGAAAATTACTTTAAGAATTCATCAATATTCTTGAATCATGTTCACACACAAAATAAATGTTCATTCGAAAGAAAAATATCAAAAATAACTAATTTATCTTCAATTGAATTCGTATATTCGGCAAGTGAGATTTCGCCTATGTTCGAGAGAAACATCAAATGAAAAATCGCGGCAGTCTTCTTACAACATAAATCACTATACGAAGCGTACAATAGTTAGATAGCTTCTGAATACTGGTCTAATTAAACACTACTTCATACCTCGCTCAAGTTTATCCAACACACATCATTGACTCCCACGTAGACAAGTAATCTAGAAGATGAAGTATTTCAAATACCCACTATATGATAACAACATATCTTCTGAATATTGAACTTCTTCAGGAGAACTATATGCTTCGCTTCTGATGAATCACTACTTTTCTTAATTTCCAAAAAATATCAAGTCGGATACAGAGCGAAAAATGTCTTCAGCACAGACTACAGTTACACACGAAAATTTCAGGAATAATCATTGAAGCAAATTACACCACTTAACTTTTTGTACTGTTCAATCAACTGCCAATAACTTTCCTTACCACGACTGTCTTTCTTATTATTCAAAGTTTCAAATAAATAATCACGAACTCGTCTTCTCTCGATGAATACATACCTCATTTTTCCGGCTACCAACAAATGTTATGTCCGCGCCATGACCTAGCTTGTCGAGCACATCTTCCGTCCTTCTGTTGCTCCCTTCCTCTCCCACTCTCTCTCTCTCTCTCTCTCTCTCTCTCTCTCTCTCTCTCTCTCTCTCTCGTTGATAAATCATGACACGTCACAAAGTAGGCGTGGTAAATGAGTACCAACTTGCATGCACAATTCTCACAGTTCGTTCTTTCTTGAACTGAAACAACGACAAACAACCAAAACATAAGAAACAAATAGATTATTTTGATTGCTTCGAAATCGGAATGCTTTTCCTCCATATCAAATCCTATTTGGGTGAAATGACTGTGACGCTACTAAAGACCGTAGCTTCGAACAACTTAGTACAAACGAGTTACAGGTATATTCTTTATGATAGGCATTACTTGCATATTCGTATGGGTTGTATGTATCTCATTATTTCTTAATTATTCTTGTTTGCAATATTTTATAACAAGAAATACATTCCGAAGTGCTGTGGTAAACAGTTACTTATCATTTTCAATTTAATACTTTCCATTCACCATCAATCGAAAGGGCCGTTCAGTTGCCTATCTGGCCAAGTCCAACTCAACAAATTTCACAGGGACGAACTTTCTGAGCTCATATTTGTGGTTTAATCCATCACATTCATGAGTTGCTAATACAGATGGTGAAATTGAACCTTCAGTAGGTTTAACGAGGTCTAAACCCGTTCGTCAGCTGAAAGATAATCACTTCCAGACCCATTTAAATCTATAAACCCTCTCTCCAACAAGAATGGACATGGCCCGATAGGCAACTGAAGGGCTCAATTCACACCCAGTATAAAACAGTTGAATTTTTATCCAACTTTTCTTTCTTATCTTGACAAGAAGTGCCGAGAACACATAAATATATTCAATCCGAAGCAATTATTGAGTAATACGTATTTTATTAGTCTGCTCGAGGGAATTTCAACTAACTATTAACTTTTAGTCATATTGTGACTCATTATTCGCTAAAAGAATGTGTAGCTTAATCTCTAAAAGCATCGATAATGACACAATAATTTTCCGACTGTTGTAATATAAACTACTCTACAAATTCCTAACGGCAATAGTACACTTTCTATACAGAAAACAAGCTAGAGATGTATATGTTAATTTAAATTGTGTTTTTACACTGATTTCTATGTTGGGAACAAATAACACCCATTTGAAAAGGTTTTTCCTAAACAGTTATTTTTAACTGCGATTGCTTTTACAAAATATTAAAATAGAATTTACTGCTATCACTGCTACAAAAACAGTCGTTTTGCCGATCCCTAATACCCAGGGTGTTGGATTGATGTAACAAAAAAATGTATGTTACATCATCCAGCGCCACCCAACCCTTGGATAAGTTTCAACCTCCTTGCCGTTTTTTTAAATACACGCAAAATGTACCATAGACGTTTGTTCACGGTTTCCCTTCATTTCGTATTTTTATCCAGTGTAGTTGCTGCCATGAAATAAACGACAATGTCCAAACTGCATACAATTTATTAACTTATGGGCTGTCCCTTTTTTATATCAACATTGAGAATATAAAATAATTTATATACTTCGATATTTTAATTCTAATTTATCAATTTGTATCCTGGATTGGTCTGTCTTTTGGGTGAGTTCCTGTAAACGTTCTATGTTGTTTAAAACGGTAAAACTCAGCAGAAAATGACACAGAAAAACATTTTTTTTACTTTCAAAATACTCTCATAGTAAATATATATAAAAAAAGTCATTATTTTTTCCTTTGGACGTTCCAACAATATATTGATAATACGACTGATGGTCTTTTCAGCAGATGGAGCAAAGTACATGTTAAAAATTTGTACTACATAGAAATGCAGTTGCGTCTCGAAGCGGTTAGTTAATAAGCCTTACAAATCCATTCTTTGATAGAAATTGAAGTTTGTTTGGAATTTAGCACTAAAATGAACTAAATCCAAAGTTTAGAATACATTATTTGCTCTCTCGTAACAACAGTTTACCGATCTTACTGGTTGAACACGAATGGAAGTTTCTTTAAAGTTAATATTCTCTTTGTAGGTTTTCAATACATTGATATTGAATATAACGTAAAATTTTTGTATTAGACATAGTACATGTTGACTAAAAATAAATTCTAAATCGCACAGATTAATCAAACATGACTAAGAATGCACATTGTGATATTAACTCAGTAAGGCTTCATGATACCGGCACGAGGAAAACTTTACTACATCAGCTTCTTGAGTAGTATTGTATGGACAATAATACGGCAAACAATGACAATAGTGGCCAATTATATTTGAACGAACCTTCTATAATCCCGCACCGCATTAGCCGCCTTGACGGCATTAACTTGTTACGATCATGGCTCATCTCGTAAAGACACAGACGGCTTTGAAAGTTTTACACCAAGACCCTGACGGCGGAAAAACGTAAACAACGAGGGTTACATATACAGCTCAAAATTTATTGTGAGCAATTGTCATTGTGTAACATGATAATGTAAAAAAAGTTGACACGACGTTATATAATTTTCGAAATCTATTTCGTTGACACAAATACGATCGATTTGTGGTCGGCTGTTGCTAAAATTTTCTCAACGTGTATTCAGTGTGGACAATGAATAGCATTGAATTTGGCAACAACCCATGGGAGTAGTATCCATTACCATTGAAACAAATAAACAGGTTTAATATTTTTTTTAACACATTCGTAATCAAGAGAAAAATTTATTTACAATTAGTTGTCAATTGCTTATACATTTGTTGAAGAATATATGATATTTAAAAAAAGCTTTTATAAAATCTAGGCAATAAATTCGGATATAAAAGCCGTTTTAAATGTTCAACCTCAACGTTCCCATCGAGGTTTGTAAATACATTATGGTGATGTCATCATTGACTTTCAAGTTTTGTAAATACATTCTGGTGTGGATGCCATCTTCCACATTCTCTTCGAGGTTTTCTTATACATTCTGGTGACGATGGCATCCTTGACGGTTTTTTGTTCAATATTTCTAAAGGAGTGAGAAAAAGAATATTTATTATTATTATTAATTGGTTTATTTCTGTCCGCCCATAAAATTCATTTTTTTTCTTATCTTTATTTGTTTTATTTCTGTCATAGTTCTAACACAAACTTAATTGATGAACTTTTCATTAACAATGAAATATGTTTGACTAACTTTCTATTCCTATCAACTGTTCTCTTCTTTCTGACTCCAACACTAGATGCGAGTGATAAAATTCTAATCTATGTTTCAAGTAGTTGAAATTATACACTTTTTTAATCTAGGTGAAATAAGTTTAAAAGTGTTTTCCTTTGGAGAATTTTGACACTTGCATATTCGGTTGACGGTAAAAAAAACATTACCATTGGGTGATGATCACATAGTAGTAGGTATTGCTTTTGATTCCGAACATTAGAAATCAAATTTTCCTTAAATTGTGTCGTCAGCTAATGTAGGTTATACCCAATGTTTCTAATAAGTGTTAGGGTAAAATGTTTTAAAATTCAGAAGTTTTAGCGAATTGCATAGAGTCATTTGAGGGTGAAGGTGCCTATCGGGGAAGGATGGTTAACACTGGAAGGTAGGATAAGAGAGCTACGTAAAGAAGTCATGTGTGTGGCGAAACACAGTTGAATTGGTGCCTTACCCCGAAGGGTAGGGAAAGATGGCTAGTACCTAATAGTTTGCTTTAAATGACTGTTTTCATTGTTTTCTGGTTAGACACTGATTTCTTAAAACTATTTTTCTTGTATATTAAGTAGTCATACAAGGTCATTATGTAATTGGTAGTTTACACGCGTGTTTAATAGAATTAGGATGCAATATATGGCCTTCAGGCGGCTATAGCTGGGGTCAGTTTAGGAGCGAGTTTAGGAGAGAAAGGATGTAGGAAAGCAGTCCACCAGGATCTGTTTTCGAAGCATCATACCAGCATTAGCATTATCTTGCTTAGGACAACCTCGAATCACCTAAATCAGGATGGCCACCGCAGGGATCTAGAAAGGAGCGATGACCTATTGAATTCGGAGCCAACAATCTGCTTACTATGCTATGGCTGTTAGGTACATGCTCAATAAAATGCATGTCACACGTTAAAGAGCTATTTTTATTTCACATATAACATGAAGTTCAAAATATATTTGTGCAAAGTTTTACGTTCTGTTTCTTTCATTATTAACTAGATAATGGCTACTAGATCATCTTCTCTCAATCCACTACACATTTCATGCTCTGTTTCTTCGTAAGCTAAGTCGCCTGAAATTCTATTTTTTAATGCCTTGAATTGGGGAGAAGGTGTCTGGCTACTACAATCAATACCGGTCTTTATTGGATAAGAACATACTGTATGAAATTTAAGATGCATTACTGACAGCACCAGCAGAAGAGTTACTGATATTTGTTTATTTTGTGTGTGAATATTGTACCACCTCTCTATCCAATACAATCTAAATGTATAAGATTAATAATATGCATTATTTATCTAGAATGTCTTAACTATATACGAAGATTCTAGAACAGTTTGAGTTTTTAAGATATTGTTGCAAATAAAGAAATTTTTCAAGATTTTTTTTTAATTTTCGTTTGCTTCACCTGATTTTCAGATTTTCGAAACGGGTACATATTCTTGACTCGCTTTGCTTCACTGGGGTCGCTGTCCACAGACCCCCGTGGGAGCTGTCAGACCCCCGTGGGAGCTGGACTCCCAACATCAGGGTTTGGGGGCTCCGCCCCCCTTTATCGTAAACAGAGACTCTCTGGCCGACCGCATGGTACAAATATGCCACACACCAGGTGTGCTGCGCCCCCATATAGGGTGTTTTCACAATTTTTGTGACCTATTCGTCATCGTATACCTTCATACCAAATTTCGTTTGTCTAGACTTAGTGGTTTATAAAATGTGTTTTCGGGCGGCCATTTTAGATTAAAGATAGCGACTTTTTAATGTTTTATTATATTGTCGTGACCTACGTGTGAAGGTACACCATGGAAAATTTTTATTACCTGGCTCAAACGGTGTTAAAAATTAATATTTGGGCGACCATTTGATATGGGCATATGCTCATGATATGTTGAAAATGTGTACGATAGATGGCAGCAGGTTAAATGCTGAAGTAGCGAAGTGGGCCATTTTATTAGTTGATGATGTTTGAACAATTTTTAAGATTATAAAAGATTATAATTATAATTAAAAAGAAATAATTATCACATGTTCAAGTTTCTATAAAGAATTAACGTTTAATTGAATATTAAATATGCCAGTGTGTAGTAAGATTGTTGTATAGCGTACGTGTATACCCAATAGGCGTTACACGCAGCAGAGGAGGAAATGTATGTGATGAAATAAACCCTCTTATATTTTACCTTTCTTTTATTTATCTAACATTGATGTTGCACCGTATTGTGGCTGCAAGCTCTTTTTGGTGTGACATCAGATTGACTCCTGTTAGTTGTACTACGATGGTTAGCCGTAGCCCCAACTCCGTAGGCAAATTCCAGTAGTGGGGCACCCTAACTACACTACGGGAGCATTAAGAACTGAAATCATCAGATCAAGGTACTCACGGTAATATTCATCAACCCTGAGATTAATAAATAAGAAGAATCTTTACAGAATAAATAATTTAATAAACAAATGACAAACGGAGACCGTAACACATTTTGAATCCAAGATGGTGACGTTTCTAAACTTTTGGAACATTTTCCTAAAATGCACGTCATAAAACAACTTCATACCAAAATTTCGTTTCTATAACTCTAATGTTGTGGAAAATGCATTTTTGAGGTACGCCATTTTGGATCCAAGATGGCGTCTTTGGGTAAATTGTGTAATATTATATTAACCTACGATTGATAATGTACCTCCATACGAAATTTCATTTCGATAGCCCAGTAGTTTAGGCTGTGTATTCTATCCAACAATGGGTTTGGCGGCCATTGTGGATCGAAAATGGCCACTTCTGCAAAATATGAAAATATTTTCGTAACCTACTAGCGATAATGTACCTTAATACAAAATTTCAAATCAATAGCCCCAGCCGTTTAAGCTCTCTATTCTATAAAACAATATGTTTGTCGGCCATTTTGGATCCAAGATTACGCCTTTTAAAAATGTATCTTTTCCTTTACCTACTAATGGTCCTGCACCTACATACTAAATTTGGTGTTTCTAGCTCCAGTAGTTTGGCCTGTGAATTTATATGGATGAGTGGATCAGTCAGTGAGTCAGTATACCATGGGGCTATATAGTATAGTATGTGGACTCGCTTTTCTTCGATGGGGGAGCTACCCCGAGCCCCCGTATGAGCTGCGATCCCAACATCAAGGTTTGGGGACCGCGTATCCCTTTTCTCATAAACAGAGATGCTCCTACCGACTCCATGGTACAAATATACCACCCACCGGGGGTGGTCACTATTTTTTTTACCTACTCGGCATGGTACACCTTCATACCAAATTACGTTTCTCTAGGCTTAGTAGTTTATAATATGTGCTTTCAAACGGCTATTTTGTACTAAAGATGGCGACTAGTATAATGTTTCATTATATTGTCGTGAGCTAGTTGTGAAGGTACGACTTCATGTACAATTTCAATTACCTACCTCAAAAGGTGTTAACAAATAATATTTGGACGGCCATTTTGAATCCGAGATGACGACGTTAACTAAATGTTGTATTATTTTCCTAATACATCTTCACCTTCATACCAAATTTCGTATCTCTATCTCAAAACGTTCTGGAAAATTGATTTTTAAGTTCGCCATTTTGGATCCAAGATGGAAACTTTGGGTACATTGTGTTATATTTTCGTAACATACAATTACTAATGTACCTCTATACCACATTTCTTTTCAATCGCCCCAGTACTTTAGGTTGGGTATTCTACACAACAATGGGTTTGGCTGGCATTTTGGATTTAAGATGGCGACTTTCACAAAATTTCAAAATATTTTCATAACCTGCAATCAATAATGTACCTTCGTGCCATATTTCAATTCAATAGCCCCAGCCGTTTAAGCTCTCTACTCTATACAACAATGGGTTTAGCGGCCATTTTGGATCAAAGATGGCGACTTTTTCAAAATTGCAGATCTTTTAATTTACCTATGATCCTACATCTTCATGCCAATTTTTCTATTTCTAGCTCCAGTAGTTAAGTCTGTCATATTGATTGTTAAGTCTACCATATCAATTGTTAAGTCTACCATATCGATTGTTAAGACTACCATATCGACTGTTAAGACTACAATATAGATCACTAACACTACCATATAAATTCTTAAGACTACGATATCGAATGTTAAGACTACAGTATACATTGTTAAGGATAGCATATAAATTATTAAAATTAATATATCGATTGTTAAGACTACCATATCGGTTTTTAAGACTACCATATCGGTTGTTAAAACTATCATATCGATTATTGAGATCACCATATCGATTGTTAAAACTACTATATCGATTGTGGACAACAATATCGATTGTTCAGATTACCATATCATTTATAAGGCTAAATTATAGACAGTTAAGAATACAATATAGATTGTTAAGACTATAATATAAATTGTTGAAACTACAATATAGGTTATTAAGACTATCATATACATTGTTAAGACTACCATATACATTGTTAAGACTAAAATATCGAATGTTAAGACTACAGTATAAATTGTTAAGGATAGCATATAAATTATTAAAACTAATATATCGATTGTTAAGACTACCATATCGGTTTTAAGACTACCATATCGTTTGTTAAAACTATCATATCGATTATTGAGATCACCATATCGATTGTTAAAACTACCATATCGATTGTGGACAACAATATCGATTGTTCAGACTACCATATCGATTTATAAGGCTAAGTTATAGACAGTTAAGAATAGAATATATATTGTTAAGACTATAATATAAATTTTTCACACTACAATATAGGTTATTAAGACTACCGTATATATTGTTAAGACTACAATATCGATTGTTAAGTTTACCATATCGATGGTTAAGACTACTATCTCGATTGTAAAGACTACCATATCAATTGTTAAAACTACAATATAGATTGTTAAGACTATAATATCGATTGTTAAGACTAAAATATAGATTCTTAAGACTACAATATTGATTGTTAAGACTACAATATTGATTGATAAGAGTACAATTTAGGTTGTTAAGACTACAATATAAGTTGTTAAGACTACCATATCGATTGTTAAGACTACCATATCGATTGTTAAGACTACGATATAGGTTGTTAAGACAATATAGGTTGTTAAGACTACAATATAGCTTAAGACTACACAAGAGGTTGTTAAGGCTACAATACAGATTATTAGGACTACAATATGGATTGTTAATACTAGAATATAATATGTTAGGACTACAATATAGGTTGTTAAGACTACAATACAGGTTGTTAAGTCTACAATATCAATTGTGAAAACTACCATATCGATAGTTAAGACTACTATAGCGATTGTTAAAACTATAATATTGATTGTTAAGACTACAGCATAGATTGCTAAGACTAAAGTTTAGATTGTTAAGTACAATATAGATTGTTAAGACAACAATACAGATTGTTAAGACTGCAATGTATAGATTGTTAAGACTAAAATAAAGATTGTTAAGACTACAATATTGATTGTAAAGACTACCGTATAAATGGTTAAGACTACCATATCGATTGTTAATACTACCGCATAAATTGTTAAGGCTAGCATATACATTGTTAAGACTTATATATCGATTTTTAGGACTACCATCTTGATTGGTAAGACTACCATATCGATTTTTAAGACGACAATATCCATAGTTAAAACTACCCATATCGATTGTTAAGACTACCATGTCGATTTTTAAGACGACAATGTCTATAGTTAAGACTACTATATCGATTGTTAAGACTACAATATAGATTGTAAAAATTACAATATAGATTGATTAGACTACAATTTAGGTTGTTAAGACTACAATATAAGTTGTTAAGACTACCATATACGTTGTTAAGACTATCATATCGATTGTTAAGACTACAAAATCGATTGCTAAGACTACAAAATCGATTGCTAAGACTACAATATCGATTGTTAAGATTACAAAATATATTTTTAAGACTACAACATAGATAGTTAAGACTACCATATACGTTGTTAAGGCTACCAAATCGATTGTTAAGAGTACCATTTCGATTGTTAAGAATACCATATCGATTGTTAAGAGTACTATATTGGTTGTTAAGACAACCATATCGATTGTTCAGACTACAATATAGATTTATAAGACTACAATATAGATTTTTAAGACTACAATATTGACTTTTAACACTACGATATAGATTGTTAAGACTGCAATAAACGTTGCTGAAACTACCATATAAGTTGTTACGATTAGCATATCGATTGTTAATACTACCATATCGATTGTTAAGACGACCATATCGATTGTTAAGACGACCATATCGATTGTTAAGATTTACATATCGATTGTTGAAACCATTATTTGATTGCTGACAAAAATATAGATTGTTAAAGATAATATATCGATTGTAGAGACTACCTTATCGATTGTTAAGACTACAATATAAGTTTCAAAACTACAATAAAGATTGTTAAGACAACCATATCGATTTTTGAGACTACAATATAGATTGTTAAGACTACAATATAGAATGTTAATAATACATCTTAGGTTGTTAAGACTGCAATATATATTGTGAGGACTACAAACTCATCTGTTAAGACTACAATATAAGTTGTTAAGATTACAATACAGGTTGTTAGGACTAAAATATTGGTTGTTTAGACTACAATATTGGTTGTTGAGACTACACTATAGGTGATTAAGACTACAATATAGGTTGTTAAGACCACACTATAGATTTTTAAGACTACAATATAGATTGTTAAAACTACGTCATATTCTTAAATATAATGTATTGTAGTATTAACAATAAATACTGTGGTCTTACCAATCTCCATTCTAGTGCTAACAATCTATATTGTTGTCTAAACAATCTATATTACAGTCTTCACAATATATATTGTAGTCTTAACAATCTATATTGTATTCTTGACAATCTATATTGTAGTCTTAACAATCTATATATTATAGTCTTAACAGTAAAATAATGTAGTCTTAACAATCGGTATTGTAGTCTTAATAATCTATATTGTAATATTAATAATATATTTACTATAATCTTAGTAATAAAAATATTTTAATCTTAACAATTGTTATTGTTGTCTAACAATCGATATTGTAGACTTAACAATTGATATGGTTGTCCTGAAAATCCTTATGGTAGTCTTAACAATCGGTATTGTAGTGGTAATCTATATTGTATTCTTAACAATAAAAATATTGTAGTATTAACAATCTATATTCTAGTCTTAACAATCGATATGGTAGTCTTAACAATAGAATTGTAGTTTTATCAATCGATATGGTAGTCTTATCGATCGATATTGTAGACATAACAATATATTTGACTGTGGTCTTAGCAATTGATATGATAGTCTTAATAACATATATTGTAGTCTTTAAAACCTATATTGTAGACTGAACAACCTATATTGCTTTTTTAACCTATATTTAAATCTTAATCAAAATATTAGTCTTAATAATCGAATTAAGAATCGAGATGGTAGTCTTAACAATCGATATGACAGTCTTAACAATGTATATGGTAGTCTTATCAAACGATATGGCAGCTTTAACAATCTATATTGTAGTCATAACAATTGATATTTTTGTGTTAACAATCGATATGATAGTCTTACGCGCCTATATTGTACTCTTAACCCATATTGTAGTCTTAGCAATCGATATGGTAGTCTCAACAATCGATATGGTACTCTTAACAATCGATATGGTAGTCTTAACAATTTATATGGTAGCCTTAACAATTTATATGTTAGTCTTAACAATTTATTTTGAAGTCTTAACAATTTATTTTGTAGTCTTCACAATCTATATATTGTAGTGTTAACCATCGGTATTGTAGTCTTAGCAATCTATATTGTTATTTTAAAACCTATTTTGTAGTCTTAAGCTATATTGTGGTCTTAGAAATCGATATGGTAGTCTGAACAATTTATATGGTAACCATAAGAATTTATATGGTAGCCTTAACAATTTATATGTTAGTCTTAACAATTTATATTGTAGTCTTAACAATCTGTATTGTAGTCTTAACAATCTATATTGCAGCCTTAACAATCTATATTGTAGGCTTAACAATCTATATTGTAGGCTTAACAATCTATATGGTTGTCTTAAAAGTCTATATACTAGTCCTAACAATCTATATGGTAGTCTTAACAAGCTATATGGTAGTGTTAACCATATTATTGTAGTTTCAACAATATATATTATTGTAGTCTAAACAATATTATATATTATTCTAGTCTTAATAATATATATATATATATATTATTGTAGCCTCAACAATATATATATGTTATTGTAGTCTTAACAATCTATATATTATTATAGTCTTAATAACATAAAAGGTTTAAAACTTTGCTTATGCTGTTTTTTCCGACAATCGAGGCTTTATTGTCAATAACTTACTATACATTTACAATTGAAAATATTTTCCAACGCTGGATGTCTTCTAGTCTGTGGCTCCAAACGCTGCCTGCATATCCTACAATATATCTTATAATGACATCGTGGTAAGTTCTTATTATTTTAATTTCAATTTTTAACTCGTTTGTTGTGATTCTTAGCAATTTGTGTGGGATTTTTATATCTTTGTTCTTAAATTGGGTTGTATGTTCTCTAAAATTTAATTCTTCGTTCAATGTTAATCCGAGATATTTTACGTGATTTTGTCTTTTTATTGTCTTTATTATTCACTTTGATAATTGTACCTATATTGAAATTTAGATTTCCTTAAATAGTACGTATCTTGTCTTATCCGATGATATCGTTAATTTATTTTCTTTTTTGACACCACTATGTCAATCTTTTAGTCACTTCGCTTGCCTTGGTTTGCAACTCCTTGCGACTGCTACCTTTGATCCCGACCGCCAGGTCGTCGGCATATCCCACCACTCTTTCAACTTAACATACCATCCAGCGCTTCCAAACACGGCTGGAAAGATAAGTTCCAGAATACCAGGCCCAACACCGAATCCTGCGGCAACCCTTAGTCGGCATTTTAGCCACGACACCGTCCGCTGTTTCTACCTTTGTTATTCTTTTCACAAAGTAGTTCTTATCGACTTTCCACAATTTAATATGTAATTTGATTTTCTTTAATTAATCTATTATTGAAAGCCACCATAAGTTATCGAACGCTCCCATGATGTCGAAGAATATTCCAATTACATATTTACAGTTGCCACTTTTTAACATGTAGATGCTATTGCACAACTCATTGATCGCATCCTCCGTAGATTTTTTTGGACGAAATCCAAACTGCAATTTACTAGATCTTTCCATTTTTCATTTATTTTCGTTGCTAGTGTTTTCTCGAAAATTTTGCTAATAGTATTAAGCAAATAAATAGGTCTATATGACTTGGGATTTTGTTTATCTTTGTCCTCTCCTTTAAGTAATATTATTAAATAAGCTTCTTTCCATGAGTCAAGAAACACTTCTTGGCTTATACATTCATTGAATAGCCTGGTTAAATATGGAATCCATATGTCTGAATTTATTTTAAATATTTCATTTTTTACATGGTCTGGACCTGGAGGCTGTTTTGGTTTAAGATTTTTCAATATTTGTACAATTTTGTCGTTCGTAACTTTTAACTCATTCGGATCTTCCGCCTAGGTGTACAACTTTGCTTCCGCCGTTTTTTCCCTACATTCAAGGCTTTGTCAAAAACTGGTTATATATTTACGATTCAAAATATTGTCCAACGCTGGCCACTATTTTCTCCCATCTTTCGAGAAGTATACGAATCCCGCATCGAAAAAACTTCTCGTCTTTTGACGCGATCCACATATCAATCCATTTTTTGACTTCGTCACAAGAACGAAAGTGCTGGTCAGCCAGGCCGTGTGCCATTGATCGAAACAAGTGATAGTCAGAGAAAGCAATGTCTGGAGAATACGGCGGGTTTGTTTATGTAACATCCATTTCAATCTTCCCATTACAACGTTTCCAAGTATGTTTTGACCGACGTTGCGACATGGGGTCTAGCATTGTCATGCTGAACAATAACTTTATCGTGTCTCTCCTTGTATTGCGGCCGTTTCTCTTTCAATGCTCGGTTTAAATGCAATTATTGCTTTCGATACAGATCGCCTGTGATTGTTTCGGACGGTATGAACAGCTCATAATGCACTACGCCGAGATGGTCCCACCAAATACCGAGCATGACTTTGGAGCTATGAATATTCGGTTTGGCCATCGATGCGTGAGCATGGTTGGGAGGTCCACATGAATTTCCTAACAATCTATATAGAATTGTAGTCTTAACAATCTATATAGAATTGTAAACTTAACAATCCATATAGAGTTGTAGTCTTAACAATCCATATAGAATTGTAAACTTAACAATCTATATAGAATTGTAGTCTTAACGATCTATATAGAGTTGTAGTCTTAACAATCTATATAGAATTGTAGTCTTAACAATCTATATAGA
>JAGDQP010012890.1:35830-49157 GCA_022664845.1 Lepisma saccharinum
AGTCTTAACAATCTATATAGAATTGTAGTCTTAACAATCTATATAGAATTGTAGTCATAAAAATCTATATAGAATTGTAGTTTTAACAATCTATATAAATTGTTGTCTTATTAATATATATAGAATTGTAGTCTTAACAATCTATATAGAATCGTAGTCATAAAGATCTATATAGAATTGTAGTTTTAACAATCTATATAAATTGTTGTCTTATTAATATATATATAGAATTGTAGTCTTAACAATCTGTATTGTAGTCTTAACAATCTATATTGAAGTCTTAACAATCTTTTATAGTATATAGATAGCAAAGCTATGGCACAAGTGATCTAGTTTTCCCGCTTATGTCCGCACTAATCTTCCATCTGCCGGATAGTCTGCGTACTATCTTCCTAACCAGAACATTTGGTTTCTAGATCTACCACTAGATGGCTGTGGCTGTAGTTCGCTTTGTAACCATACTAGAGGTTTAAAATAAACCTTATTATTTTAAAGAAATCAAAGTGTATGTGCAGGATCAAAAAGGAAGTTGTCGGGCGAGAGGACTTGTCCCCTTATACTTACATGAAAATTTGCTAATAGTTCGTAACGAGCGTTTTTTCTAACGAGAAAGACGAGATATAATAGCGAATTTTGTTGTACGTGCAGAGGTTAGTTTCTTAAAGAGAAGAGGAAAAGGGGCTTACCCCTGCCGACTTACATCTAAATTATTTAATATATGAAATTAAGCGTTTCTCTATGGGGTAGAGCCAAATTCAATAGCAAATAATGGTGCGTATAAGCAGAGGTATTTTATGAAAAGTAATGCTTAAGCGGCTAAAATTCTATCAAAGGACAGGAGCCTTTGCAATTGTTAGTAGAATCGTAGATCTAATTCATTTATTGTTAAAAATAATAAGAGTTTGCTGTAGATTCCAGTCTCCTTTGACGTTTTAAGATAAAGTGAATGACTAACTAACTCTATGACTTATGGAACTCAAAAGTTCATCGCCGCAGTAACAAGCGTTCGCCATTGGATTATATCCTGGGCAATATCAAGCCAGTTTTCATCACGAACACCTAATTCTCGAAGATCTCTTTTAATTTTGTCCTCCTAACGACGTCTCGGTCTTCCAAACGGTCTCCTTCCATCCGGCCTTCCAACCAGGATAGAATATAATCTTTGTTTGTCCCTCATCCGAGCTATATGGACTGCCTACCTAAGTCGTCACGATTTCATTATTTTTCAACATCTGTGAATCGTACAGTCCGTGAAGTTCTTCATTATGCAGTCTCCTCCACTCTCCAGTCATATTGTCCCGTTTAGGCCCGTATATCTCTTTCAAAACCATATTTACAAACACACGTAATGTATGTTCATCTGCTAGGGTCGTATTCCAATTTTGGTTACTGGCATAATAACCGTTCTGTACATTTTCAATTTCAATTACCTTGATAGTAATCGCGAAGTTAGAAATTTTTGGACTGAATGGATACATGCGTAGCCGACTTTTTATTTATTTCGTGACCTCACGTATGCTCGCCAGTATTTAAATGTCTTTACTTTCTATATGACCACATCCCTAATTATTATGATTTTATTTTCTTCGTTCTCTGTGTTTCGCCTTCTTATCATATATCTTGTTTTATCTATGTTTACATTAGACCTATCTCATCGTACGCTTTTACTAAGACATCAGTGTTACTTTGTAGTCCCTGTATTTATTCCCCTATTAAATATACATCATCCGCGTACACCAACAGTTAATTCAAGTCATTCAATGTCTTTTTGTCCCTTTTTCTCCCCTTTAATTTTTAAAATCGCATATCCTAACGCAAAGTTAAACAGTACTGGTGACAAGGCATTACGTTGTTTCAACCCGTTGCGAATCTTGAAACTATCGGACATTTATTATCTGCCCGTACTCTGCTTAAGGGGTCACTGAGACACATTTTCACAAGTCAAAAAATTTCTTCGGAATTGCAACTTGTAACAGGATACTCTAAAGCTTTTCCCTTTTAATAGAATCATAAGTCCCCCTAAAATCAATGAATAGCTGTTGACCAGTTCCATTCTATTCCCATTTCTTCTCTAAGATTTGTCTCAAGGCAAAAATCTGAACGTGAATCTATTTCTTCTAAATCCACATTGGTGATTTCAAATTATTTCATCTATGTATACACTTAGGCGAGTTAGCAGTATGTTACTTAATACTTTGTAACATGTTAAGAGTAACGAGATTCCGCGGTAATTATTACAGTCGATTTTCACCTTCTTTAGAAACCGAAACTATTGTTGAGGTCTTCCATTCCTTTGGAAGCTCCTCCCTTTTCCGTATAGCGTTTATCAATTTATGCAGTTTCTTGATTCTTGCCGTTCCTCTCGCTTTAATTAATTCGGCTGGAATATTGCCTATTCCCGGTGATTTGATTTTTTTTAAATTTCTTTATCGACATTTCGACCTCGATCTCGCTAGGTACGATCCACGGTTCTGCGGTATAGAATTCAGTTTCCTCTATTTGTTCCCCGTTGTGTACATTGAGAAGTTTGTCGAAATAACTTTTCCACAAATCGATAATTTTTGTCGGATACGCCAAATATGCCGGATACGTCAAATATTCACGTTTTGTGTTCCTGAACGCGCGTGTGGCAGTGTAGTAGTTGGTATTTACTTCTCGTTTATTAATTACCCATCGTTGCCTTGCTTGTTTTCGTTCACCATTAAGTTTTATGCATTATTCATCAAACTAATGCTTCTTTTGTGGCGTTTCTTCTCGTCTAAAACTTATGTGAATTTCACTATTAATTTCATCTTTATTATTACTCGAGTCGGCTAATATTTCAAACCTATTTGAGATTTCGAGTTGGTAGTCTGCTTTTACGCTTAAATTATTTAATCGTTTAACTTGGATTTTATGTTGTTTTGATCCTTTACTTTCTCTGTTCGCGATACATAACTTTTTCCTCACTTTTATGATCACTAACTGATGGCCGGTATCGACTTCCGCTTCTCTGTAAAGTCCCTCGTACACGATTCAATAAAGCTTGAACAAGAGCGTTGAACAAGTAATTGGATGAAAATGACGTCACGAGTCAGAGACTCCACACAAGAAATCTCTTGAATTCAAGTCTTCTCATCCAATTCGTCCTATTTAGAACCTGTCCTATTTTTATTGAATTCAACGCAGTGATCTACCAATCACAACGCTGGTGACTTGAGCACGTGACAACCGTGCTTCCGGAAATCCGAATGCAAAAATTAAAATGTGAACATGGAGCAGGGAATTTTTAAGCCCTTGTTTTTATGATGTGAAATAAAGATATTATCAGAAAATCTAAATAAAATAAAATAAAGTGTCGCTACAAGAAATTCCATCGCATCTTGCTGAGGTAAAGTGTACCTGATGTTTCTTCTGTAGTTTTTGTACAATCACTATTGCAATAGAAATGGATACAGACGGTTTACTATAATTCCTAATAAAGTTTGTATTGTATTTAGAAGCAGTAGGATATTAATATTTAAAGTGCCACTAAATTGCTCATAATTTATGTGGAAAGGTTGAGTTTTTATTTACTGTCAAAGCTGCTAAACATAGAAGTATCTGGGTACACTTTACTATACGACACAAAACAATGTAATCTTTTCCAACGTATGTGAAAGTGTTGTAACTTAAAATATAACAACGTTTCGAGTCATGGAAGTATTAAATTAGAGTGAAATAGCGAAAAGTACTTGGAACTACTTGACTGCTTCCACGTTGGTGAGCGAGCACATTAAACAGTGCATGAAATAGCGAAAAGTACTTGGAACTACTTGGCTGCTTCCACATTAGTGAGCGAGCATTAAACCGTGCATGAAATAGCGAAATGTACTTGGAACTACTTCGCTGTTTCCACGTTGGTGAGCTACTACATTAAACCGTGAATGAAATAGCGAAAAGTACTTGGAACTACTTGGCTACTTCCACGTTGGTGAGCGAGCACATTAATTTGTGTATGAAATAGCGAAAAGTACTTGGAACTACTTGGCTGCTTCCACGTTGGTGAGCGAGCACAGTAAACCGTGCATGAATGGAGAAAAGTACTTTTAACTACTTGGCTGCTTCCACGTTGGTGAGCGAGCACATTAAACCATGCATCGCATATAATAAAAAATCTAACCTTCTTTAACCCGCCCTTGCTTATTCAACATTGTGGCCATGATTTTTTGTAGCAAATAATGTGTTACTCAATGCTATTAATATTCCGCCGCATCCCTACAATCTGCGTGTAGTAATGAACGCAAATAAATCTATTCCGACACGAAGTGCCACGATTAGTATGCCTCCACATGGCGCTATCTTGATCAACTGGAGTGCGTATGTAACGAAATAATAATAAAATATGCATTTTCACTTTGGATTGTTAGTTGTCGTTAGATGTTTATAGAAGTGCGTGTAACCGGAAATAAATAAAAACTTATAAGAATTGAAAAGAGTTTTGAATAAAGCAATAAAAGTCGATGTTCAAGGCATCACCAACTACGGAATCGCAGCCGTTAATCAGGTTATTATTTTATTACAAGCGACGCATATCATGTTTAACTTTCACTCCATGTTCCCGCTTTCAACGTAGAAAGAGCAAATCGACTCATGTGCTTTTGGCTCCTTCATACTTCCGCTTAACTTATCGAATCGTGTACGAGCACCATCGAAGCACTTTCAACACTACTTGAATACAACCCTTCCACTCATCCAACTGCTTGTTCAAGAATTTGATTCAATGTTTATTGAATCGTGTACTAGGGGCTTAAGACCTAACATCCATTATATTGGTGTGTCTTCTTCTATCTACTGATAGGTGATCGATGTGGTTGAGCGTTTTGCCATACTGATATACCCACGCGTATTTGCGTATGTCTTTGTATTCAAAGTACGTGCTACTTTACTAGTAGAATTTTCAAGATCGGATAAGTTATCAGTCTTTCTCCATTGTTGTTGGTCTTCTCGTGAAGGCTGTATTTGCCTATAGTAGGTCTATATTTTCCCTCTCTTTCTGTCTTAGTGTTGAAATCACATAACACAATTTTCGTATTATATTTCGGTAAGCGGTCCAACAATCTTTCTAGCTCCTTGTAAAATGTATCTATGCCGTTATCATTAGATGCTATCTTGACCCTCCCACTGGACTTGTTACGCTAATATGTCCAGCTCGTACTTCTCGGTCTCGCGTACCGCCACCTGAAAAGTTCCCGTTTTGTATATCTACCTCTAAAAAAAAACCAAAAGACAACAAAATTAAAGCAAGGCTTACCTCACAGGAAATAGTTTGTGACACAGATCGCAACCCACCAAGTAAAGCATAATTAGAATTAGAATAGAATCCAACAGACATCAAAGTATAAACTCCTATACTAATTAGTCCATCAGTTAGAACACCAAAAATGAGAAGATAACATCACAAAGAGGGAGGAGCTGCAACAAGTATAAAATCGTTCAACATAGTCCCAGCAGTGAAACAATGCATGTTGCCCACCCTGAATCGGTAGCTTTCCCAATATGGCGGCTAAAAACAAAATGGTGGCATCAATTCTTTAAACCATCATAATCATCTCAAATAACTTGTGTTTGAAAAGTTTTGAGATTCAAGTACATGGTTTTCGGGGTTAAGGAATATGAATTTTCATTTAAAAATGCATTAATTGTATTCAGTGTATGTGAACTGCATAATTTTACCAAAATACTATGGTCAAAACAATAAATTTACACCGAAAATTATACGTTTATTTAATTCTCCTACATATTGCGGGATTGTATGTAAATTAGATAACATTTTTAACATAACTATCATGTTTGATGTAGATATATGGTCTAAAATCCCTGAATAAATTATTTTACAAATACGTGTACAACAATAGTAGCACCTTTAACATTTTTGTTCAGTATAATCAGCAATGCAAAATAATATGTGAAGTTTAGTTTGAACGCGGTAAGCTATGTTTGGTGTAATTGTCTCTTAATCTTCTTCTTCACTGTTACTTCCAGTGTATTCATCACAGCTACAATCGACATCATTTATCACACAGTGAATCTTGCAGAAATCAGTGCAAGACTACCAGCGTCGTCACAGGAGCAGCTATCTTTGTCGCATTTCCTCTTACACTTGCATGACACGAACTGCAGTATTTCTTCTGGAGCTGCTTTGCCATCAATCCATTGCATGATGATACTTGAACCATTAATGTTCCACCCATGGCCATCTGGAGATCGTGTTGCAGGTTCTCGTTGTAGTGCTCTTTTCCATACAGCAGTCTGGAAATTCGCTCTCCTAATATGCAGTCTGAGTGAAGAACGACATGGTGGTAATCGTTCTGGTTGAACAGTGCACCCTTTAACACAGTCAAGACTGTACCGTAACAAGTTGATATCTTTTGCGATATTGTCCTTGGTGGACAGTTTGCAAATAAGTTCTTCTAACACAAAAGTTTCTTCATCGACGTCCTATTGTGAACTCAACCCTTGTAGAGCTTGTAAATATGTCCTTGAGTTAATGACAATCTTTACAATAAACAACTTTTCTTTCCCACAAAAGGATGACACTGTATCACAACCATGGCATGAAGGTATAATGCCAGAAGAAAGTCTGAAAGTGTGATATCAGTAGGTAGCCAATTGGTTAATATAGCAGTGACAATCTTCTGACACATTAATATTTGTTTCCACTTTTCCCCATACAAATGTATCCAGAATTCTTAATCCACATAGGATAGTAGAGCAATAGAACAAGCACATGAATAACAAATGGTTGTTGAAGGGAGCTGGCATGCAGAAACATCCTAGTATCACCTTCTTCTTATGTACTGCACAATTCTTCTACTAATAAAACACTATCTTTCTCAAGTTTCCACCAGTCACTTACACATGTAACGAACAACTTTCTACTACCTAACTGATCTATGAAAACTTCTTTCTTCCACTCTGAAAGAAGAAACTGAATTACCTCTGTTTTGTTTTCAGGACTTTGTGAAAAGGAGTGCCACAGGTACTGCATAAGATCCAATGAGGTTTTTATATTTTGGACCAGATGCACAGCTAGATATTTTTTCTCGTTCTGCAAACTTAATGGAGGTGTCGAGATACACATCAAAGGCAACATCAATTCTCTCGCTACTTGTGGACACAATGGTACTGAAAACTACCTGAGCCAATGCAGAAAATGTCTACGTTTGGATGTCCACACTAGGATGTTTCTGCATGCCAGCTCCCTTCTTTCTTCTTTAATGTCACTTTCACTACTGCCTTGAGATCACGAAAAGTTTTCACATTTAACTTTGACTGTTTGTCATAGAAGCTAGTTGTTGCTGGTGTTGTACATCGTTCTTTAGTAAATGCGTTGCACTTTTCCTCACCGTACAACAATCTGATACACAAATTATCGACGTTTTACAACTTTTCAGACTCCTCTGTAAATTGGATTCAAAGTTATTTAACTGGCCGCTCGCAATATGTATCTGTTTCTGGCATTGATTCCTCTTTGAGAACTCTTCATCATGGAGTACCTCAAGGTAGTGTACTCGGTCCTCTTCTCTTCTGCTTGTATATCAATGATTTGACATCTGTATTACAGCAATGTAAATACCTTCATTATGCCGACGACTTTCAAGTATATATATATCTTGTTCTCGAAGTGAGCTACCCACATAAATTGAATGAGGACTTACGAAGAATTGTTCCGTGGTCAAATGATAACGGTCTGAAATTGAATCCATCTAAATCTCAATGTCTACGTATAGCTTCTAAAGCAATTCTTTCATCTCTTAACTCTTCTTCCTTTCCCAACGTACTTCTAGATGGAATGATAATTCCTTTCTCGCACACCGTAAAAAATTTAGGTCTTATTTGTAATGAACACCTAACTTGGACGGAATATGTTAGTACTGTCTCTAAAAAGGCCTTTGCAACTTTACATTCTTTGAGCAGACTTAAAAAATTTCTTCCCATCTCCCTTAAGAAAATGCTTGTTCAGGCCTTAGTAATGTCGCATGTGGATTACTGCAACGTAGTGCTTGCCGACCTGGATGATGTACACACGTACCGGCTACAGCGCATTCAAAATGCTTCAGTGGGTTTTATATTTAATCTTAAACATTATGATCATCTAACATCTTATTTCAGTAGGCTTCAATGGTTAAAAGTATCACAACGACTGGAGTGGCATTCTTTAGTGCTTCTATTTAAAATTGTACGCGATCGGCAACCTTCCTATCGTTTGCAACGTTTTAAGTTCCTAAGCGATCATCACAAACGTGACACTAGGTCTCGCGCAAACCTATTACTTTCCATTCCTCACCATAATTCATCCTTTTATTCGAAGTCCCATACAGTTTCTGTATCCCGCAAGTGGAACGGACTGCCATTTTTCATTAGAGACTCAAATTCATTAACAAGTTTTAAATCTATGCTTTATAGCCACCTCTTAGAGCAACCCAACTAAGATATGTTTGAATAGTATTCTCTCAAATCGTCCATTTCTATCAAATAAATACTAGTATCCCTTTAGCTGTCAACGTAAATTTAATTGTAAGTCGATAATGTTAGTTTATATAAATTCTCGTGGCATTGCATTTATACCTATATTTTTCATGTATGTGTGTGTATGTGTGTATGTGGTTAGTGAACTTTAGATTATATAAAATTTGTAGTGTAGATAAGTTTTTGTTTTGTTTCCTCTCTTTTAGTTTTTTGATTTATTTTGTTTCCATTTATGAATTTCGTTGTATTATAAATCTCTTCCATCGTATAGTAGTGTTTACCGAAACTGTTAATTACTCTCTCTGTATTCATGGTTGAGTGGTAGAAAAGGCCGTAAGGGCCTTAACTTCGCCATGTAAAACAAGACGTAAATAAATAAATAAATAAAATAAATAGCTTTCAGAAGATGATCTTTCACAAGAGGAGTCGGAGTCATTCCTGTCGTTTATCACACTCCTGTCGCTTTGTGAACTTTTTCACTTTCAAATGATTATGTAATGATCATAAAACTTATCTGAACCATGTTCAACAATGTACTAACAGATTCTTTGACCGAAAAAAAAACATGGAATAGAACCAAAAAGTTCATAAAACGCATGTTATTTCGGAGACTTATGACGATTTTAAGAATTTATACCACCATTTTGTTTTTGGCCGCCATTTTGAGAAAGCTACTCTTCCAGAGTAGGCAACATGCCTTTTTCTAATGTTGGCACTATATGGAATAATTTAAAGTATGTTTCAGCTACTCCCTTTCAGTGATGATAAATTTTGCTGAATCTGATAGACTAAATGCATTATAAAAAGAATAACAAACTCAAAGAAAAAGTAACCATTAAACCAACAAGAGGAATGCAAAATCAAATCAACAAAGACAACGTTAAACTAAACGAGCTAAATAGTAAGGATATAGTAAGACATGCTACTACAAATAATGAATAATACTTGTCGAAGCAGTCATAGCGAAAAAAATCGAAAATAATGTTTTAGCTTATTTTCTCACTAAAAACCTTTTCAAAAAGTTTGAATCTTAAATGAGTTTAAGCCAAATTTGTCAATTACGTGGAAGGGGATCTGATACATACCACATGTAAGACAACAAACGTTTCTAAAAAAACTCAGGACATGGGAGTAAGCGAATAGATCTCCTATACACCGTGATTTAAGTTGGATTCGTTTTCAAGATACAGGGGAGCTAAGTTTTAATCTAAAAGCTACTCTTTACAATGTAAAATACTATGAATAGTTTGTGATAAAGCAGAAACGATGTATAAAAGTAAAATGTACTCTCATCAGGGATTCTGCCAGGATTTTCAGTTTGGTGGTACTCGAGAATTTGGGGGTGACTCCCGCCTTAGTCTGGCGGAATTACTGACTTTCAGGGATTTTTTTTTCAATCAACACGGTGGTTATTATGACTGAAAATGTGATAATGGTTTGTCAGTGTTGCCAGCCTAGTATAACGTTCATTTCTTCCCAAGAAAACTACGTGGGCTAGTGAAAGTATGCCACATTCCAATCTTCGTTAATGGTAATACGACATTTTCAACAGTTATTTAACGATTTGTTTCATAAATAGCACAATTAGAGTTATTAATCAACTTCGTTAATTTGGTTTCAATTTGATTTATATTTGTTTGTTGATATTTTGAAATTGAAATTTATTTTAAGGTTTTTAGATAACTTTGGCTCAGGCCATATGGCTGTTGATGGAATGAATTGGTGGAATGAAGAAAGTGTCAGGAAACGGGAGTACCCCTACAAAACCCACTCGCACGATGTTTGTCCACCACACAGCCCACAGGGCATTAGCTCGTATAGAACCGACGAACCCAAGCAACGGTGGATTATGATTTTTAAGGCAAATGACTTTTGACGTTAATTGGATATTCAGAAAATATAGGGAATAACGTATTTTGAGGGCCGGGTGACGTTTCGTCCAAAGATATTTTGTCCATACGACATTTAGTCCAGGGATATTTAGTCCATAGACATTTCGTCCATTCACATTTCGTCCACAATTCATTTCGTCCAACGGATTTTTCGTCCACAAGACATTTCGTCCAACAGATTTTTTGTCCACAAGACATTTCGTCTAATCGACTTTTGGTCCAACAGATTTTTCGTCCACAAGAAATTTCGTCCAACGGATTTTTCGTCCACAAGACATTTCGTCCAATCGACTTTTGGTCCAACGGATTTTTCGTCCACAATTCATTTCGTCCAACGGATTTTTCGTCCACAAGACATTTCGTCCAACAGATTTTTTGTCCACAGGACATCTCGTCCAGTCGACATTTAGTCCAAAGGATTTTTCATCCAATCCATCAATCCACATACTACACTCTAATCCATATAAATTCACAGGCCAAAGTAATGAAGCTACAAACATCAAATTTGGTATGAAGGTGTAGGACCATGAGTAGGTAAAGGAAAAAAATCCGACATTTTGGAAAAGTCGCCATCTTGGATCCAAAATGGGCGCTAAACCCATTGTTGTATGCAATAGAGCCTAAACGGCTGGGGCAATTGAATTGAAATTTGGAATGATGGTACATTATTGCTAGTAGGTAACGAAAATATTTTCAAATTTTGTAAAAGTCGACATCTTGGATCCAAAATGGCCGCCAAACCCATTGTTGTATAGAATAGAGAGCTTAAACTACTGGGGCTATTGAATTGAAATTTGGTATAGAGGTACATATCAATAGTAGGTTAATATAATATTACACAATTTACCCAAAGACGCCATCTTATATCCAAAACGGCAGACTTAAAATTTCATTTTCCAAAACCTTTGAGGTAGAAGCACGAAATTTAGCATAAAGCTTTATCATAAGTAGTAGCTAGGAAAATAACAAAATGTTTTGGGACAGTCGCCATCTTGGTTTCAAAATGGCCGCCCAAAAAGTCATTTTCGACACCGTTTGAGCTAGAGAAATGAAATTTTATTTGAAGCTGTGTCTTCACGTGTAAGTCATGACAATATAATCAAATGTTAAAAACGCCGCCATCTTGGATACAAAATGGCCGCCAAAACCATTGTTGTTTAGAATATACAGGCTAAACGCCTGGGGTTATTCAAATGCAATTGGTTACAAAGGTAGAATGACACCAGTAGATTACGAAAACATTACGAGATGTGTTGAAAGAAGCCATCTTGGATCCAAAATGGCTGCTAAACTTATTATTTTATAGAATACACAGCCTAAACTACAGGGGATATTGAAATTAAATTTCGTATAGAGGTACATTATCAATAGTAGGTCAACATAATATTACACAATTTACCCAAAGACGCCATATTGGATCCAAAATGGCGTACGTTAAAAATGCATTTTCCCCACCGTTTGAGTTAGAGGCACGAAACTTGGTACGAAGGTGTATTATGACGAATAGTTTAGGAAAATATTACAAAATGTTGAAAAAGTCACCATCTTGAATCCAAAATGGCTGCTAAACCTATTATTGTATAGAAAAGAGACCCTAAACCGTTGAAGCTACAGAGATGAAGTTTGGCATAAAGGTACATTATCGCTATTAGGTTAAGAAAATGTTACATAATGTATACAAAGACTCCATCATGAAACCAAAATCGCGGATCTAAAAATGCATTTTCGTCACCGTTTGAGCTAGAGATACGAAATTTGGCATATATGCGACGAGTATTTTAGGAAAATATTACAAAATTTTAGAAACGTCGCCACGTTGGATCCGAAATGACAGTCCAAAAATCATTTTCGACACCGTTTAGGCTAGAAAAATGAAATTTTATTTGAAAACGTCCCTTCAAGAGTAAGTTACGACAATATAATAAAAAGTTAAAAAGTCGCCATTTTAATCAAAAATGGCTGCCCGGAAATACATTTCCTAAATTATTAAGCCTAGACAAACGAAATTTGGTATGAAGGTGTACCATGAGGAGTAGGTTACAAAAATTGCAAAAAAAATACCTATGGGGTCGCAGCCCCCATGGTGGGTGGTCTAATTGTAATATGGAAGCGCAGACAGTCAGAGAGTGTCTGATTAAGATAAAGGGGGGCAAAACTCCCCAAACCCAGATGTTGGGAGCGCAGCTCCCACGATTTGGTATGAAGGTGTAGGACCATAAGAAGGTAAAGCGAAAAATCCGACATTTTGAAAAAGTCGCCATCTTGGATCTAAAATGGCCACCAAACCCATTGTTGTATAGAATACACAGCCTAAACCGCTGGGGCTACTGAAATGAAATTTGTCATTGTGGTAAAATATCGATAGTAGGTTAACAAATTATTAAACAATGTATCTTAAGACACAATCTTGGATCCAAAATGGCGGATTTATAAATCCATTTCCCACAACGATTTAGCTAGAGATACGAAATTTAGCATAAAGGTGTGTCATAATTATTAGTTTAGGAAAATAATAAAAATTTTGGGAAAGTCATCTTGGATTCAAAATGACCGCCCAAAAAAATCATTTCCGACACCTTTGAGCTAGAGAAATTAAATTTTATTTGAAGGTGTACCTTCACGAGTAAGTCACGACAATATAATAAACCCCTAAAAAGTCGTCATCTTTAATTCAAAATGGCCGACCGAAAACCCATTTTCTAAATCACTAAGGCTAGACAAACGAGATTTCGTATGAATGTGTACCATGACGAGTAGGTTACAAGAAATGGGGCAAGCCTTCACTATGGGGGCGCAGCCCCATGTGGGTTTGGTACAGATCGATATCAAGGGAAACAATAACCCGCAGAGTCTGGCTATGATAAAGAGGACGCAGCACCCAAAACCCCCAAGTTGAGGGCGCAACTTTGACCGAGTAAAGTTAAAGTGAGGAGAAATTTCGATGT
>JAGDQP010012891.1:0-49155 GCA_022664845.1 Lepisma saccharinum
CATTTTCGAACCCCGTGTATAACCTGAACTATAAGCAATAAGAAATTTTCAAAAACTTTTCAACTTCGCTTGTATATGGGATTCAATGTAGCGAATATAAAGGGAATCAGTCGAGCAACACTTGTCGAAATATTCTGTAGAATGACCCAGAACTCTTATATAAACATTGAAACACTCAGCCTTATGTACTTTAATGTGCTATGTTCTACACTCACACAGAATAGCATTGCTTGTTAAATGAATTATATGAACTGCATCACGCTGTTGGTGACTAGTATTAACGTGGGTATTACCAAGGTTCTAAGCAACCATGTTTAGTATTATCTCAATGCTATTTCTACCTTCCTAGAAGTCCAAACATCTCCAAGGAGGCTACTGAATGCATGAACGGTAGTTTACTATAGATATATAGTAATCTAAACTGATCTAAAATAGAGTAATCTAACCTGATCTAAACTAACCTGCCAAAAACAGGCGACCGAAATTTTATGTTTTTGACTGCTATCGGCAGATTTATCACAGTATAATGTAGCTAGCTACTTGACTTTTATTATATAATGTCCGGATGAGTACAGTACATAATGTGATGCAAAATCAAGGCTTTATGTCATTGAACTCACATTGCCTCTCTGATTTGAATCATATTCTCCATTGAACGCATTCGAAATAATGAAACATTAGAACATTCAACGGGATAAAGAGATGTTTAGGTCAGCGAGCTATAGTGTCATATTTCGCTGTACGTATACTTTACACTATTCATTCTCTTACAAATCATTTACGCAGTCATTTCTATTAACATCTAGTGGCAGCCAGCAATCCAAAAAGTGTTATTATTCCGTTAAACAGGCACTCGAGTTGATCAACAGAAATTAAGATGGTGGGATGGGGAGGAATACTGATGGTGCCACTTCTCGTTACGAATGACACGTATTTTGCTGCAAATGTCCCGGACACAATGTCGGAGAATTATAGACGAGTTAATTAAAGTATTTTTTTAATTATTATACGCAATGTACGTGATCTTAACACTTACGCCATTCCACACCGTGTATCAAAAGTAGCAAATATAGAGAACTAAGCAAAGGTCATGTGAGTCAAAGGAGTTTAAGGGTGTGGATAACTGGTCCATTCATGTATAATGTCGCCGATGGTATAAATATAATCTCTTCACGTATAAATTAAGCTACTTTTTTTTACAATTCTAACGTAAACAAGGGAAACAAACCTAACTTTACTAATCTGAAATTAGTAATGCGTAGGGTGGGCCAATTCTATACACCGTTTACCGAGGTAACATGGTCTCTTGCACATGAAATCCTGTTTTTGGTATTTTACACGCATTTTAGTATATTTCATTTGGCTATAGGAATGCAAAGCATGCCATATGCAGTAGGTGTTTTCATGCAGTAGTCTATGGCAGAAGTATCTAAACTGCACTAATATCAGGTGATGTTTGAGTGTCCCCCCCCCCCTCTTCGGAACTGTAGTCGAAAAGATAATAGCATAGATTAAATAAAATTCAGTAACTTGGTATAAGATAATAGTAAAGAACTACACTAAATACTGCTCAAAGCTTCTGAAATGAATATCTGGAACGTAGGATGGAAGTGGGCCCCACAAAATGCTTTATTATTAAGATCTATTTACATTCAAGTGAATCATATAAGCTTAGTAATTAACGAAGAAGATTCACACTTACCTTCAAACGTCTGCGTGTATTACTGGACTCTTTAAATTGCACGATCTCTTCTCTCTTCTTTTTATCATAATATATATCTGAACGCTACAACACTTTCTCCAGTTCGCCGTTTTCAAATTTCAACAGACGACAAACGACACGAGAATTTTCTACTCGGTTCAACTAACCGCCATCTGGGTTAAATAATAACTAACTCTTACAAGGTTAAATGTACCTACACATTAAACGGTTCACATAACCGAGTAGTGGGTTAGTCACATTGTTTGAATTAACCGTGTAGGTTGTTTATTTCTTCCTTTACCCAACTTGTAGGTAAATTACTACCCACGTGTTGGTTGTTTTTAACCAAATTTCCGTTAACCTTTTTCAGTGGGTTACCATTTACCTACAGTATCCGGTACTTTCATTTCTGAAATGTGTTGTGATAAACAACTAGTCGGTTACCTACAACCCTTTTCGTCATTAACCTAGCAAAATTTTGACTAGGTTAGAATTCATTTTTTTCCGTGTATATAACAAGAAATAAGCAAAAGTGGAACTAGCGCAATCTCACCTCAATTTAGTGGAGTTTTATCTCAAAATTATGAAGTGTGTGTTTCCTCTACATGACTTTAATAATAATGCCAATTATTATTTTCATACAATAAAATAATCTCGTGAATGGATCATAGACAAGTCGAACGTTTACAAAATATGTTACTATTTACAAATTTACAAGTTTGGCTTGTTTGTTTGGCAGGAAAAGTATTGAGGACATCTCTTTATTATGTTTTCTGTTACATCTTTCCTCCTCGAAGTCTACTACTTAATCAGAAGAGGACCATGTACCCTGTTTCGGTGGTCCACTAGATAAAATTACTCATTTGAACTAGTCAGTGGGGAAAGTACCAGGTTTTTACTCCTGTCGCCGACCATCCTAAGTTTTTTCAGTGTATTTATTAGTTTCACCACATGAATGTCGGGATGGTATCTCACACACTAATTCGAAAGAGAGATCACTCTTTTATAGCGGAATTTTCTATAGAAAAAATTGTTTTCAACGACTCTTGTTTTGGATAGAAAATATGATCTCTCTAGATGGGATTCCGATTATTTTGAATGTACTTTATTCATTAAGCTTAAAAGAGCTATTTCTCATATTTTTAGAGTCGTTCACAATGCATATGAGTTATTAGTCAAGTTGTTCTCCGTCCTTTTTTACCGTGAAGGTAAGACGAAAGACGAAGCCATGCTGTGAAATTTATCGCATTTACAGATTCTTCAAATTATTAGAATCATTACTCATTTTCGTTAGTTTGGTTTCACATATTGTATTACACAGGAAACACATGTGTACCTAATCCTGGTTACTGCTTTTTAATTTCTTACTCATTTCTAATGCGTGCTAGCTGACCGGGTTGCCGTGCGATCTAAGGCGTTAGGCCAACGACTCGAAGGTCTCGGGTTCGAATCCCGGCAGGGGCTTGGATATTTGTGGGTTTTAACTGGCTGTAAATGGGCGAATCGTGACGGGCGGAAGTCAAAAATTACCAGACTGGCCCATATAAAATAAAGTTTCTACATACTCATTATTTCTACATGAGAAACATTCATTGAGATTAAACATTTGAAAGAAAATAACGTCTAACAAAGATTATTGCTTCATATGGAACTCTTTATTCTTTATTAAAAGCTTTTGCCTTTGTGGAATGCTACGTATAAATTTAGTACACTTTTGCTGCAAGTCAAGATTGTTAACCCATAAATTATTGGTTTCCTTGATCATTCTATATTTGGCTTTAATTTTCTTCTTCTTCTTCTTCAGTATTTCCTTCATGAATCTTCAGAGGTTTTCAGTGGGGTTCTTGTCGGTACTGTTGTCCGGCTATGGTACACCAAAATCCTTTTCCTTCCTGATGTTTGAAGTTGTGACGTGGCACTCCATCATGCATAAAGATGAAGAGGTCACTTGTCTAGTGGAGTCAGGTTGTAGTAGATTCTCTTGAGGAATTTTTATTTATTGGTCTAGCCGCATTGTTTTCTCTATTATACGAAGCCTTTCAGGTCCGAAGACAGACGTTACAGACCCCAAACCATCCTTAGGTGGCATCTTTCACAGTTTATTTTACACACTACAATAGGTCGACGTTGCCCATATCGTAAACGTTCATCAAACACAGAGAAATATGACTTACGACTTAAACATACTTTCCCCAACCATCAGAATTTCAATGTTTCAGTCCTTGTTCCCATTCGAGGCACTTTTTTTATATTCTTGGATATGAACAAGAAACTTTAGGATTCTCGGAAGTGACTCTAATAATTTGAACATATCTGTAGGTAAAAATGACAACAGAAAACCTGAAAACTTTTCTTAGTGATCAAAACATACCAGAAGACGTCAGGAGTAAGATATGTATGTACAAGAAATATTTGAATGTTGTTCTCAAGTACCTGACGAGACGAAAGAACTATTGCGAATCGATATGCTAGGGAATAAGGTGTTAGATAGCTGGCCTAAAGGTAGCGAGATCAAATGTACCCGAGATTAAGTTTTAGCATAGATCCCATCTTATTTCGAGCAGAAATTTTTCATTTTTTCTCCGATGAAAATCCACTCTAAAAAGAGTTGCCTCTCTTTCCGCTCTCAAAAGATTAAATATTCCTCCCAAGTCAAGCGAGATTCCGCTCTTTGAATTTATTGGGCAACTAGAGCCCTCGCCGCCAACTTTTAGACAACAATTAAATCAGCAGTAGACCTACTTGTTGATACGAAGAAACTAAAAGCTATTTCTTCTAATACACCAAAACAGGATATGTGGACTTATACTTTTCTTCCAGTCACCAATTCAATTACTATATTGTAGTCTGACATCCTAACCTGTTCACATACATGTAATACTACGCCACACACCTAAATCTGTTTCACATCAACTCACACTTACTATATTATGAACATATAGTGTCTCGCCATCTAACCAAATAAGGTAGTAATCAAGTTTGTATAATGGAAGTGTAAAAAGAATAAATACTATCTCCTAGTTAAAGAAGAAAAATATACGTCAAACAATTACCGTACCCAAATCCATTTTTTTATTTGCATTTCATCTTACGTCTTCCTTCCTGACATTTTATATTTTAAAAAGTCAGACTATTAATCTCTCTCTTTCTCTCTCTCTCTACTTCTCTCTCAATGCATGTGCTTTCTTTTCAGCCTATCTTCCTTTTCTTCTTCTTCTTCTCTTGTTAGCGTGGAATTTGATATTGAAAAAGTGGATTAAAAATGGCGCCGAAGCGCAGTTCCGTTGAAAGATTGTGAAGAAGGGTCGGATGTAATCTGTGGGTCTCATTTCCTTTAGGTCTTCCGTCCTTCTTCTCAGAGGAAGAGGAATGTGTTTCCTCTTCCTTTAGCAGGTTAGTCGACTCCAGAAAAGAAGAAGAAAAAGACATAGGGAAAGAAATAAGAAAGACGGACTTACTAAAATTGGTTCTTCCTCTGCATTGCCATGAATTGTGCTGTTTTAACCAGCAGTGAAAGCTTTGCTATCTTCTGTCTCTTCACCAAATAGCAATTGCTGTCATTTTACGATAAGGTTGAGACTTGCTTAACAATGTATTTCAAACTTTACAGTTCTGTTCCTTCGAACTTCTTTGACCACAGTCCATCTCTGCATTTTACACTTACAATGTCCATGTGCTAAGACAGAAAGAAAAGTTGCGATCGTAACCTTATTTCAAGGATCCCGCTTATTCTCCGCGGAGGCAGGAATATTAACAAAAACTCAAATCAAGGTGGCGCGTGTGTCCGGCACTTGTATTAATGCCTCATCCCCCTCTTGGATAGATTTACAGAAGTTTGTTATCTTGGACTTCGGTACTTGTTGATATAATCTATATTATCCGATTTCGAAATGTAAAAAATTAAAACACAACGTTTTATTACGGAATTAATGCAGCTAAGCTTCATTGATAAAGTGGATAAAATTACAACTACATCCCATAGATCTCTACGTAGCGATACTGGAGTGAATGCTAGCAAATATTAAAACTCGTTTCTCCATTTCCAGTATAATTGAATGTGAACCAAATTTTCAGTTCTCAGTTTTAGGTGCTTCTTATCGCTGAGCGGCCCGCTTTTTTTTTTTTTGGTTTTAAGTCTTAATTTCTAAGTTATTCATACAATAGTATACCGTACTCTGCATATAATAGAAAATACTGCAAACAATATTTACGTATCTTGTAATAAATAAAACATAAATCACAAAACGGGCCGCACAGCGATATCAATCGTAAAAGACTTATTTAGAACCGAAAATGTGGTCCATATTGGTTTAGACTGGATGTGAACAAACGAGATTAAGTGTCTTCTCCGCTCGCTGGCTCCATATATTCATGAAGTTTTCAATGACAACAGTCAGTCCAGTATTGCTTATAAAGGTCATTGGTACATCCATCATGTATTTGAATCTATATCCATTTTAAAACACAAGTATAGGGTGAAAACCTGTACATAATTGTGAATCTACAAGTTGATCAAACGTATGCAAGAAGTTGGTAATACACCATAGTTTCCTTCCTTTTCAGCACATTTTTATGGGTACACTCTGTTTATGCCTGTATATAACTACTACGGGAGGAGTTCATGAAACCACATTTTTTATATCCACAATAAACATTAATATACCGGTATTTTAAAAGTGTTTACATTTATTTATTATGATCCTACCTAAAAGCTTTTTTAAATAAGTATGGGAACTGACAATTGATAGAACAAAAATCAGTTATATCTGTTGATAGCTATCAGTTAATCCCAAACCATGCCTTTAACTGACGAAAGGTTCTTTCATCATACATTAACATTTAACATTCAATGTTAGTGGTAAGTGGACACGATAGTCAGAGTAAAATTAGTTAAACACTGAATCCTTTATTCTTTCAATGAAGTTAAATGTTGTTCAGAAAACGTTTAACGTTTAAATGGTGTTTGTTTTACCGTTCTTTGCACGTGCTGCCTACTTCACTATTCGCTCGTCAGATGTCATTCCTACGGTCATCGCCTATACGACATTACTTATGGGATGACCCAATACTTGTTTCTTTAGGATAAATTTTTGTACACCTTTTGTATGAAGAATATGTCTTAGTATGCTTTGTCTCATTTAGTTATTTATGCATCCAACGACTCAGTGTATTTTATATCGATAAAGTTGATGAATTTACCGGACTCTTCGTAACACGAGCATCTCTCGATAGTAAATAATCCCGAAATCAGAAGCCGAAGATCTTGAAAAGCGTTCCAGTACGTCTGTCACAGTTCTAGTTTCTTCCTCCAGTAATGTGTTGTCAGTTATGATTCCAACGACATTTCCAGTTTTCTACATAATAAAGCAGTAAGAAAGGGAGAGGCTTTTAATTTTGTCTTGGCCTATTCGTGGTCCACCGCCGTGGCTTAAAAATAAATTATTGTTTCAAGTTATAGCCGTTCAATCATTAAGCTAAAGAAGATGATGTTCTGAAGTGCGTTTTGTACAAAATTATCGTATGTAGCATTTGTCTGCGTTATAGACGGATGGACAAATAAACAACATGAAAAATAAAATAGGATAAAAAAAATTAGACCGCTAACAAGGATGGAATGGAAACCGTCCATGATCATTCTTTTTTCAGGAGATGCCTATATAACTTGAAGCTGTGTGTGCTACATATATCTTCGCAAAGCTTACAAAATATATTACTTTTGTCACAAAGTGGTCTTATAAATAACATTTGACTGTGCTACAATCACATTAACTTCATGTTTTGCAACACTCAGAGATTGAAACGCTACATCAGTCCTTCTCAATAAATAACCCGTGGGCTACATCTGACTCGCATAGATATTTCTCTTACCGCCCTATCAAAACAGCCACACTAGCGGAAAATCAACACAATAATCGATATAGTATTCAATAAGCTTTTTTTTTTCTAAATTTTTCGCTTTACTAAGGAAGGTATTGGTAGCTCGTGTTCTGGCTACGAGGTTCGGTGTGAGCTTTTACAGTATAACGCAAGGTCCGCTAGATGGTAATGCCGTTGCTTGGCAATATATCAACGATATTTCGTAATCATACAAAATAGTTTAGTTTTTCTCCTTCTTGGTACATGAGGGCAAATATTATTTGTAATAGTCATTAATGCTCGGTGTCCGCACTGAAAAATTTAATTGACAAGGGGTAGTATACCAGCTTGCAACAAGGATTTTCGGTCACTTACTTCAAGTTTGTCAAACTTAATATTGTGTTCAACTTAAAAAACAAGTATGAAACAAATCATACTTAACTGGTTGTTATAACTAAACTAATTCAAACTTGTTGGAACAAACAGTTATGAGAGGAAGCTTGTTAATTTTGTTTCGTTCCAATTTCGCTGTCGACTCAGTGGACTGAAGTCCCAAGTCCCATTACGTGCCAGGGTCATTTCTTCGTTGTTTAATCTTCGCCAACTCCCAACCTTTTACTGTAGGCATCTCTTGCGATCTGATTATTATGAGTGGTTTTTCCCGGATACTTAGCGTCGGTATAGTTTGCATACGATTAGTCTGATTAATTTGCTTACGAAATGATTAGAATATTAATGTGTAATGTTACTTAGTATATCTCTATATGATAGCATTATATTTCTGTTATGTACTTTTTGGGGAAAATCGCTCTGTTTGAATTACTTTGTTTAGCTTAGGGGCACGAATATTTTTGGCTGCACGAGGATAAGAAGAAAGGCTTGTGTATTAACGGTTTTCTGAGGCCAGTCACGTCCTTCACTTGTCAAGCGCGGGGCCTGTTCGTTTCATTGTTTCTCGAACAACAGCGGTTGAGTTTATGAAGGCAGCGGTAGGCGCCATGAGGGATCACGTCAGCTTGTCGAAAATAGTCTCTTTTGCTCTGCGTTCGGGATACAATTATATGCCGAGTAATGTGAGAACCGCGGAAATCTGGGGCTCCTTCTCGGATAGGGACCCCATCAACTGGCAAAGTTTTGAGTCCAGAATCAAAAGTAACAATTAAGCATTTGTTGAAAGAAATGAACGATGGTGGGGTGGAACTCAGCTTATGTGGCGTGGCAGAAGTATTTATTGACAGAGAGGGGTAGTTCCTTTTCCTGGTTCCATTGTGGCCAGGTGAGGGCGTTATTCCTCACATCTCAAAATATCTGTAGGGCGGCACTTGAAGGTCGCTGGATAGAGCTTTAGAGAACCATGTACTTATTTCTACGACGCTACCTAACCGAGTTTGTTGTAAAGTATCAGACATAATGGCTGGAAAGAAGCGATGCAGAAGATATAAGCGTTAAGCACCGTACTGGCTATGTAATTGCCTCCTATCTTGAAATCTTCGAGGCCTGGGTTTCGATACCCGCCAGGTGATGCGTTTATGTTTCTTAAGACGGACTAGGAAAATTGCTTGAAAGATAGCTGACCTAGGGGTGGGGAACTAAGAGAGAGAGTAGTACGGCTTAATCAGACAGCGACGGAATGCGGAGGGATTATGAGTAAAGAGCCAGAAGAATGTTTTTGGATTGCAAGTATCAATTCATTCTGAACACTAAAATGATAGCAAAATTGTTGATGAGCCTATAGCAGATTACAAGTTTCTCCAGCAAGAGAGTAAAGTGTTTGGTCTGATATCAATGAGAGCGTCGGAACTTCTAGGAACTCGCCACCACAGTGAATAGTTACGTCCATCCACCCCTCACTGAATCCGAAATCTAAATCGTAATTTACATACAAGAATGAAAGGTCAAAGAAGTAAGTAAATGCCGTTACTATGAAGTACCTCAAAGTTGGGTTGAGTAATGGCGCAGCCCTGGAATATCCATGGCCCGCATAGCAGGAGAGTTAGGCCGGTTGTCGAACTACTGTAACATATTTTCACTTTAATAAATACCATATCTTATTCACGAGAGGAATGTCTCGGATAATTAACCGTCCGATCTCTGAAAGATGAAGTTTTAAATTAAGAGGTAACAGGAGGGAACTCTTTATATTATAAATGTATGTACTTATCCGCCTGTCCTGTTTACGATAGAACCTTGGTCGTTTCTAAAATCATTTGAGAGAATTTAAATCGTAACAGGAAGTAGAGGAAACCGATACATCGACCCGGCAAAAGGCGTGGTAATATGGTGAACTAAATATAAATTAAGCGCTTTGAAGGCAAGCTAGAGTGCGTGATTCCCACCCAGGGAAACGTTTTTTTATTTTTTATTTAGTAAAGATAAAGATTTAATATTTAGTATTATTCTTTATTGTCCTGTCAAGGCTATTTCAACCTTGATTCTTGTAAACTAGACTGTTTGATTCAACTTTGTTTAAACCTTATTGGCTTGATATGCTAAGCTTGCGTAAAGTTGTCCACTTGTCAAAGTAAGTTTGATTCACTTTTGAGTCAGGTTAAAATTGCTAAATGTAATATAGTCTTATTTAGACCTGAAAATGTTGTCAAGAATATTATAGGCAGGTATTTTGGAGATTTGACTCGCTATGTAGACAAGTTTCATTCGAATCCAAGTTTCGAATCAATTAGATCACTCACTCGCGTATCTTACCATTCACCAGTGTTGGATTAAGCTAATTGGGGTGCTCTGGGCTATTGACTCCGTTGGGGCCACTGTTAGCTATTGTCTGTGAAGGGCCGTCTTAACTCCATGAGCAAAGCAATTTAATGGGACCCGTACCTGTAGAGACCTCCATGGAAGCGGGATCGTTAGCAAAATTCATTATTTGTCAAATCATCCAGCATGCATTTTTTCGAACTAAATGATACGTCTCACCACAAGCACTTACATAAACCTCTATACTATCTCATTTATCAATTATATCCGAATTCGATTAAATATTAGAAAAAGTAGGGCCTAAGCCTGTTGAAGATTTCGTATTTTGCCACATAAACCTAAATTTATCCGAACACAGGTCACTCCTAAGTTTATCAGTTTTATACACCATTGGACTAAACCAGGGTTTCTCAAACTATAGCACGCACGCGTACCAGTTTCTTGTGGGTGAACCTTTGGATGCTGGTACAACAGCTTGGTCAAAAAGAAAATTTATAACTGAACTAACACATTTTCATCGATTGAACTAGCAAATATTTGACGTCCACCTCAATATTCTCGAAATTAACACATTTGTAAAGAAGCACATGCAATATAGAGACAAATTTTATAGGCCTACTTATTGAAACGTCACTTCCGTTTGTTCCATAAATATCAGTGTTTTCGCCTTTCCTGAATTGTATTATATAGAATCACCCTTTTGGTCTTTCATAGAATTGTATTTTATAAGTAACGCTATGGATTAAAATTGTGAGATCCGCAAGAATAAAAAACAAAAGGAATCAGAACTTTCAGCAGATAAAATCGTCTGATAAGAAAGAACTAAAATTCAATAGATAAGGAATATATATGTATATATGTAAGATAACATAATCTGATCAGTAAAAGTTAAATACTGAAATTACTGAATTGTGCAAATGGGTGACTTTAGCTCTTACGTCGTCACACGAGATCCTCCGAAACACCCGAACAGAATGTATAAAAGCAGGCCCCGAGCAGTTATGAATCAGAACTCCTCGGGCTATGGCTCGAACCACATCAAGCTCTTGCTTGGTGTGTTCTTTCTTCGGACAGCAGTCCCCTAATCAATCCTATCATCATACAAATTCTCTTACTTTTATTTTCATTTATGCTTTATTGCCTCATTCCTTTTGCAACTGCTACATATCAGTATTCTTGCATTTGCTTATTCTCCAACTCCGGCACGCCTTCAACCAGGCAGACAGAAGCTCCCATCTATCTTGTCCGGTAGTCTGCACGCCTTCAGCCAGACGGTCGATCACTATTAAAACCTCGGCACACCTTTAGCCAAGCGAGCAGTGGTTTACAACTTTTTTTCTAGTCGCGGTATGCTTTCAACTAGTCAGGCTGGGACTATCAACCCAACCCCGGGTGTCGGCACGCATTCAGCCAAGCGGGAAGGAGAACTCATCCATCCCGGGTATATAGATCGCCTTCAACTAGGCAGGGCGTATACTACGTGTACTTCTAAAGGTCCTGGCACACCTTCAACCAGGCGGACAGGGGCCTTCAACCATATCCTAGGGTACCGGCGCGCCTACAGCCAGGCAGCAGACACTTTCCTTACTCCGGCACGCCTTCAGCCAGGCGGGCAGGGGAACTGTACCATCCTCGGTGTATTGCACGCCTTCAACTAGGCAGGACGTATATTGCTCATCCTCTTTCAGTAAGCTTCATATTCCATATGTCTTCATGTACTGCTAATAAAGATTTGCCTTCCACCATTTAGGAGAATGTTCGGTAATCCCACACCCAGAAATCCGTGGCAGATATATAGCAATTTAATAAATTATTTCCCCTTGGGTCCTAAAACCGCGGTATCATGTGAATAGGATAGGATAGGTAGCAGAAACAGGTCGTGTCCACTGTTAGCACTTTACATAATTCGCGCCCAGCTAAGAGGCTCGAAAACCGAGCAGATTTTTTACGTTAGAATAATTGTCTCATAATGGAGAGTAGTGATGGTGAAGATGTAAGTCCAGAGAGACCGTCAAACCCAGGAGAATAAGTAGGAGGTAATCATCAGAGAAGCAGTAGCAGAATAAGAAAGCGGAAACAAGTAAAAAGGACTGAAACAATGGAACAATGGACAGTAGGTACTAGTCCAGAAAAAGAAAATGAAAAACCCGCTTGCCTCAAATTATTGATGCAGATGATGGAGAAAATTTTCAGCGGAATGAATGAAAATTTCAGTAGTCTGAAGCAATGCTTCAGAGGAATGAATGAAAAATTCAGCGCTCAAGAAAAGTAGACCAGAAATTTAGTAATCTGGATGGAAAGTTTAGCAGTATAAAAGCAGATTTAGATCAAAGGTTTACCGAACTTAAAGAACAGGACGTTGGCTACCGACGAGAATCCCAAACTGGCTTTAATAAACTCCAAAGGCAAACAGATATCATAGAAGAAAATCTCAATATTCACGATCAACGACTTAACGCTATGGAAAATATTGTAGAAAAATCTTAAGAAAGACTGACCACCGTTGAGACTGAAATAATAGACCTGAAAACTTTAATAGAAAATTATAATTACAACGAATGAAAGTTGTATTAAAGGAGAAAACTAGAAGCAGAGGTTAGAAAGAGGTTACCCTACCGATCAACAGATAAGATTCAATCGACTAGGGAAATAACTACCCATTGAATAAGGGATCAGAGGGAAACCATTACAAAGACCAATTATCAATCAGAGGAAGAAGATAGAGTAACTGAAATACCCAGAGGAAATCGGCTTTTAAATTTTGTGCAAATCTTGTACAAGATTTAGAGAAAAGGAGATCAACTCGCGAAATAAAGATTGAAGACTATAACCATGTGCCCAGGTGCAAGGGAAACATTCAAGAAGCAAGCCCAACAAAATACCTAGAAGAGCTTACTCATTTCTTCAAGACCATCGGAGCACCGGAAGAGAATTTCAAGTATACTTAGCAGAGCCATGATCGGTAGCGCCGAGGGTGGGTTTCATCTGGTAAAAGAACAGATAAGTTCCTATCAAGATTTATGCTATAAATTCATCAAGAAATATGCTGATAGAAAACGCATTGAAAGAAGAAAGAAGAGAGTATACCAGGACAAACCTAACTGGTACAATGTTAAGAGCATAGAGCAAGAAACTTCAAATTTTATAACAAAATAAACGAGAATCTACCCTGACATCAACGACGAAGAACTTTTCCAAGAAGTAGTAAATATTCTTCCATACGATCTACAAAACCTACTAACCTGTACTAATATCGATCACACAGAGGAATTACTTGAATTCTCGGAAAAACAAGATAGTTTTCGAGGGTCAAGAAGCATCGAATTTAGACAAGATGGAAACAAGCCACCAGATAATCACAAAAATATTCGAAAAGAAAACCCCAATAATCAGAACCAAAACAAGCCCAGCTCTGATGATCAGAAGACTGGAAGAGGATACAGCGGATACCAAAATAGAATCAAAGATTGGGAGAAAAAAACATCTCTCGCCCAAAGCCAGACGACAATCGAAAATACTCCTGAAGAAACCATAGTAATAAGTAAGTTAATCTATGTCTTGAGACAACAGATGGGATCAGAACCACTGCAATAATACACAACCAAAGAGATAAACAGGAAGGAGCCTTATACAGTAATAATGAACAGAGAAAAAAGGTGCCCTTAATTTCTTAAGAGAAACCTTTAAACTAAATATCCGGGAAGCAGTTGGGGCCTACTCCTTCCCGACAAACCATGTCACTCTGGGCTCATACAACCAGCAAGATAACTGCGAGAATATTTCTGTGGCAACCGACTACATTAATTCAGAAATTTACCGTTTAGAGGACTTAACTGAAGATTCACAAGATATAATCATTTTTCGTAAACAGCCAAAGAAAACCAGAATCCAGAGGAAAGACATAATAAATATAGGGTCACTAGTTCACCGAAGAATACACAAACTACGCTCAGTAGTCGAACACCAAATTGAAAAACTATTTGAACTATACGAAGGGCCATATATAGTAACCAAGGTAGCTGTTAACCGAGCCACCATCAGGAATATCAAAACCAATTCAGTGGAAATAGAAAATCTAGATAATTTAAGATTGTACAAACTACTGAATGAAGTACGACCTACTCGTGAAGGCTACGAGTGCAGCCTGACCAGGATATTAGAGTCGGCGGCAGCAGTCAACCTGCGGCAGTATACGGCGACAATAGTCCCCTCGGCGGCAGAGATGCAGCGCAAACTCATCTTCCCTGGCGAAGTACACATGGACGCCCTAAAGTTCTATTATAAGTGTTGTGAAGTATGAAAATTAGAAAAGTAAAACAGTAAGTTATATGAAAAGACATACTGAAAAAGACTACTAACATATATATACGATTTTCTTTTTAACTTTCAGTTTCCAATTTATTTTTTTTCAGGGAAGGGCATAAAGTAACGTCGCTTGCATTTCTTCCATAAAAATCAGTGTTTTCGCTTCCCTTACGACCCGAAACACATCAAGCTCTCTTGTTTAGTGTGTCCTTTCTTCGAATAGCAGTTCTCTAATAAATCCTACTATCATACAAATTCTCTTACTTTTATTTTGATTTATGCTTCATTGCCTCATTCCTTTAGCAACTGCTTTATCAGTATTCTTGCATTACCTTATTCTCCTACTCCGGCATACCTTCAGCCAGGCGGGCAGGAGCTCCCATCTACCTTGTCCGGTGGTCTGCACATCTTCATCCAGGCGAATGATCACTATTCAAACCTCGGGACACCTTCAGCCAAGCGGTCAGTGGTTCACAACTTTTCTCAAGTCGCGGTACGCCTTCAGCTAGTCGGGCTGGGACTATCAACCCAACCCCGGGTGTCAGCACGCCTTCAGCCAAGCGCGTAGGCATCTTTCGTTGCTCCGGCACGCCTTCAGCCAGGCGAGCAGGGGATCTGTACCATCCTCGGTATATTGCACGCCTTATAGACAGGGCGTTTACTGCTCCTCCTCTCTCAGTAAGCTTCATTTTCCGTATGTCTTCATGTACTGCTACTAAAGATATGCTTTCCAGCATTTAGGAGAACATTTGGTAATCCCACACCCAGAAATCCGTGGCAAGTATATAGCAATTTAATAAATTATTTCCCCCGGAGTCCTAAATCCGCGGTATCAGGTGGATAAGATAAGATAGGTCGACTAAGGTTCCTTTACATTACGATAAATTTGATTTCAGCAGCCCAGAAGAATACAAACAGAACTTACTGTAATTCTGTGTGTGTGTGTGTGTGTGTCTATGCAAAAAAAATATGCATTTCTGTAGTTTCGAGAAAACGGGTTTAAAGATCGTAGCAAGTAGACTTCGGGGTGGCCGAGAGGTTAGAGCGGTCGCTTTCCGTGCGCGTGGTCACGGGTTCAATTCTCGCCGGGGCCTACTGGGCAGAATTGTATCGGGACTCCAATTTACTAAAAAAAAAACTGTAGACCCCGTCCTTTGAAGCTCACCAGCTCGTTTAGGACGTTAATAGTAATTCAATCAATCGGGCAACTATTGTTTCTTACAGGATATTGTACAGGAATGTCATGTTCTGTAAAACCAAATATTGATTACGGACAAGTATTTTGTAGAGAACCTATAAATAATTTTAGGAGAG
This sequence comes from Lepisma saccharinum, assembly GCA_022664845.1. NCBI lineage: Eukaryota > Metazoa > Arthropoda > Insecta > Zygentoma > Lepismatidae > Lepisma > Lepisma saccharinum. The sequence continues at coordinate 15,887 of JAGDQP010012891.1, forward strand.
TAACTTTTTTAATATAATGTATCAGGTTCTTGCATGGACCCACAGAATTATTGTCTTAGCACCAGACAAAATGATATAAACCTTTCCAATAAACTTTTTGTTACTAATTCCTGGTGCACACCTTTTCAATAAGTTTACTCCGATACTTAAAACATTGACTTTTAAATTAACTCATTAAAAATATTGCCTCTTATGTATTTCAAACATAAATGCAGAACAAAAGTTGAAACATAATATTATATCGTCTTTTACCTTTTTATAATGTTGTTCCATTGTATTAATCAAGCTACCATCTCAGGATTTGCCTAGTGTGATCGAGGAACCAGGGGAAACTTATCAGGATGTTCGCCATCGGGAATCGATCCCGAGACCTCCTGATTACAAGGCAAATGCGTTAATGAATTTTATTTCTCATTGATATAATCATTACTGGTAATATAATCATCCAATTTTAAATATTAGCATTGAAAATTCAGTAATATTTCTTGATGGAACGGCGAAATTGTTAATTTCGATCTAAAAGTTTCAGAGCTAATGCAATAAACAATGTAGCGTAAATAGCCTGATATCAACCATCTAGCAGCAGACGCGTTCGTATCCGAAAAATGAACAAGAGAATGTCATACGTTGTATGGTCTTTCAGTGATCTATTTGTAGGAAGTTTTCTGAAATACTAAATAGATAGATTTAGTAAACACCTAGTGCCCGCAGGGCCTCTGCGGGGACTTCTAACCAACTTAGGCTACTTTTGTTCTTTGACTGGATTAAGAGTTTGGTTGATATTACCTAAGTAATGATTGTTTATTTGCAATTATGCAAACCGGACACCGCACCAGTACTCGCCCTTCCCCCACCAAGCAAGCATCCAGGAAGCCACCGAGGTTAGTCAAAATTAAATTCTTTGAGGGTCCCAAAAGAAATATACTGGAAGTGGACCCGATTGTAGGTGCTTAAACTAAGGTATATCTGAAATTCGAATAATATTGAAAATTGTCACTTAACAATTACCATTGCTGATTGTGGAAATGGCGCTCTTTTCAAATTTTAATAAAATATGATCAAATTTAAAGATTTAGAAACGACATTGCTTAGAAGAAGTCTTTAGATTAGAATGCGGGCCCCTAGGCCCGGGTGGGGTTAGGAACTCCGGCGACCGCCAAACAGTGCGCAACTGCGCTTGCACGGCCGGCCGTGCGCATGAAATGAATGGGATGGCCTTGCCCCTCCCTGTGCTTACCATTTACATAGGTTACTGATTTAATTTTAGCGGAGTCCCTGAAGCAGTGGGGACCTGGACTACAGCCCCTTTAGCCCCTCCTAAATCCGGCTCTGCCATTCATCTTATTAACTCGTATAAACTAAGAGTAGTTGTTTTACAGCAAATAATTAACTTTATCCCCGTTTTAGTTCAATGAGCTTCCACACGACAAAAGCTGTCTCGACGTAAAAGATCTGGACGTTGTAATGAGATAGCTTATTTCAGTGTCAAAGAAAAACATATTTTCGGAGACTCCATGGTAACCGTCGAAGCAAGCGTATAAGGTAGAGTAGGGTAAAGCTGAGAGATGGGGTGAGAGCGAAAAGGAAGATTTATTTTTCTGTTCGCTGCAATCTACACCATCGCCTTTCGCTCCAATAAAATAGTCTCAGAAACTCACCTGTGCCTTATGATGTCTTCAGTTCTCTGTGGCGTCCCCTTCCCCCAATCCAACCCACCTACACTTCCCTTACTTGTACCGGCACAAAAAACCCGCACGCAACTTGCGATGATACGTATGAATGAATCCGGTAACGAGGTCGGGAACGCAAGATAGCATGTTAGTAGAAAGAGAGCAAGAATATGATCTTACAGACTCTGTCTCTTTCTCTCCTATTCTATCTCGTTCATTGTTTTGTTTGTGTAGCTCGTCTATTTTCTTTTCCTTGAATTCCCCAACGCGTTGCCAGGAGACTAGAAACAAATAATTTTGTGAACGCTGAAAAATGCGACGGGAGAAGGACTACAAAAGCGAAAACAAGAGCAGAAGGAGAACAGTAAACACTGGAACTTTCATTCCAAGAACATGATCCTATCTTCTCCCTCTTCCTCTCTCTCTCCTTATCTTTTGCTTTCTCTTCATTTTCTCTTCCTCTCTCTCTCTTTCTTTCTCTCTCTCTCTCTCTGGGCCACCAACACACACAAATACACATTTACAGTAAGTAGTTAACAACCATAATAGAAGATTTTAAAGACATATTCTTATACACTTCTGTATATCCAAGGTTACTTAATTAATTTTGACCACCGTCAACAAGCATTTGTTTTTTGTTTTCGTAAAACTGTGATACAAAATAAATTGCGTAACTTAAGTGCATATGCAGCATTCAATAATGATATTGAGAAGTCAGTGATATACAGAACATGGGGTAACTTCTTTTTTTATTATTTTTATTTCTTGTAAACAATTGAGGCGTTCATTTCATGGATCCTTGTCCCCCCCAAAAAAAAATGAAATGGAGTTATTGACATTATTCAGTTCATTTTCTCACTTTCTAAAACATTAGTAAGATTTTGTGATTCCAAACTGTCTCCTAAAACGGTTAATTATCGTAAAAAAAAAAAATAATAGACAGAATCGTAATTAACAGTAAAAGTTGTATATATTTTTATCTTTTCTAATATCCTTTTGCAAGAAAGTAAGATATTGGTAAACTAATACTTCTCCAAGTGTTTATATTCATAGTTGCACATTTTCCGTAGCTTTGAGAAATAAGAAATGTGTAACAAGTGTTTTTGTCAATATCCCAACATTTATGGCACTTAGACAAGGACCCGTTTGGAAATGGATGAATCAATTAACAAATAAAGAAAAATGTTCGCAGAAAATATTTTCTGGTACAATTTTAAACGCTCTTTGGTCTTTAGTGACAAAATATTCAGAATATTTTTTTTGTATATATTTTCATCATAATTAGTTCTAATAAAGAAATTTATGTGGACATGAACATCTTCGCGTTGTCAAACAAATATCAGCTTATCCCATAAGTAATGGCGTATTTTTGCACCGTGAGAAAAGAAACGATAGCTTACCTGGAACACTACCATTAGTAAGGAAAATAGTCTCCATCGGACTCCACAACACTCTGCCACCTGTAAACCAGTTGTTGAATCCTCCGCTAAAAGAAGTTAACGGTTTTGGAGGCAAAGAACTAGATCACTGTTCTTCGCACGTCATCCTTCTTTTGCAGTTTTCCCGGAAAGGTGGTTCTGCAGACTGCGAAAAAGAGAGTAGTCTGCTGGTGCAAGATCTTGTGTAAACGCCGGGTGGGGGGAGTTTCTCCCAGCCATATTCCTCGATCTTAGCACAGGTAACTCTTGCCGTGTGTGAGCGCGAGTTATCACCGTGGATGAGCACACCCTTGCGATTAACCAACAATGCAGTCCGTAGGGGTTAAAGTTGATGACAGTAGACATCTGCATTGATGGTCTGGTTACGTGGCAAGATCTCAAAATTGATTATCCCACGGATATCCAACCGAACACTCAACATCACTTTCCAGGGGTGGAGATACTGTGTTGGCACAGTTCCTGTGGTCCCCCTTTAGGTAACCACTGCCGTTTGCATGTAATGTCCATTTTTCATTTCCTGTCACCATTCTGTCCAGAAATGGCTCACGTATGTGACGGATGAGCAGAGAACTGTAGATGTCAACTTGCTGTTGCTTCTGTTTAGTCGTTAACGCATGGGGTACCCATTTTCCGAGTTTCGACACGTACCCAAGATCCTGCAGATCACGATGAATGGTCGAATGGGTGATATGGTGTTCGCTGGCCAGTTCTTCAACAGTTTGCTGTAACGTCACCTCGCATCCTGCTAGATGTCTGTATTCTTGTACGAGACATGACCTCTATTCTTGTACCTGTTTATATAAAATCACCTTTCGGAATTTGTAATGATAAATGAAGTTATCACAAGAAGCTTATGACGTGTAAATCTTAAATAAGGTAGGGGGCCCGAATATGGCCTACCTTAACTTTGGTGATGTTTTTCACTAAGAAAAAGTATTTATTCGTGCAAATCGCCTAAACCATCAAGTTGGGAGACTATTTGCTCCAATGAAAAACAAAAAATTGCTTCCTAGAAATGACGTATAACAATGTAATAAATCGAAAACTAAAATATTGGCAGTGGGCCATATTAGGAACATGGTGTTCCCAATATGGCCTGCTATAGAAAACAGGAGCATATAGCAAAAATGATGTGTAGCCTTTCTGTATTACTCATATATACTACATATTGATAGATATACGTTTCAAGCATACATAATTTATATGACATTGAGAAAACAAGAAATTGAATTAATACAAAATACCAAAATTTGTGAAAAACAAGTTAACATACATGAAGACAAAATATGAATAAATAAGAAAAAAGTAACACAAACGAAGAAGTTTAGAACTCCACGTCTGACATGAGGAACAAAGAAATGGTCCGTGATCTTTGCGGTGATTCCAACACATTCTTCATTAACGTATTTCCGCTAAGACACGCAAAGAGCATGTCTGCAACCCTGTCTTCTAGGCAAAGGTAACAAAACCAAGATGCGCAAGACTTGAAGCAACTCAGTGTTGGTTCTTCAGGACTATTAGAAGCAGTTACAGAAATTCTGATCGTTTTAAACGTGATGATACTTGTTTTGTTTTGGTTTTAATCTTCTTATTCTTTGTATTGGAATAGATAGCTTCCTTATTACCTGGCATAATCTTCGTTTTAATTACTAAATATTATGATGATGAGTGTTAAGTACAAAGAATTCAAATACCCAATGCTTTCATTTTAAACAGTTATGCATTTTGCCCAATATGACTGTGGGCCTTATTGTGCACTATTGATCTCATTGCTTTTTCTGGCGCCTGCACGTTACACAATGCAATGCATTGCGTCACACACATTTTATGATCATGTATACTCGCATAGCTACATTATCCATGCATTATACTGATTAGGTTTTACATATGATACTGAAACGACACATTACTTACTATGCTCAAATAACAGCAACTATTTTTTTTTCCTCAATATTCCACATCAACTGGAGCTGATACCGCTCACACTAATCGCAAACAAAATAAATCACGGGAAAATGCTTTCTTTTGTCATGAGGATATAATTTATTGTGAGATCTAGTAGCAACAATGGATAGCTGCAGAGATCTGAGGGGTGGGCCATATTGGGGACCCGGGCCATAATTGGTACACTTACCTTATATTTAAATTTGTTTATAGAACATTAATTTGGTATAAATACTTTTGAAGCCTACTATAACCACGAAAGACATTATACATAATAAGAAATCATACCAAAGACTTTCGAATTATATAGAAATTAATTTAGCAAAATATACTACCAGGTGTATGCATAAGTAGTTTCCGATTTAACTAAGAGATGGCGCCAGCGAAAAGTACGCAGCGTATTAATTTGACACATACGTCATTTTGTTCGTCTGACATTAAACTACAAACACACACAAGTTGAGTCCGCCAAACACTAGCGTCTTCGTTTTATCGTTCAGTGATCATGTCGAAGTTTGTGCCTGAAAAAGCACATTTGCGGCACGCATTGCTTTTCTTATTTAATCAAAAGAAAAAGGCTGTTGAAAGTCATCGTGTGCTGGTAGAAACATACAGTGAACACGCTCCATCGATTAGAACATGTGAGACATGGTTTCGACAATTTAAAAGTGGTGATTTCAATCTGAAAGACTGTGTGCGCTCTGGTAGACCACAAAAGTGCGAAAACGAGCAATTGCAGGTGTTATTGGAGGATGACCCAACTCAAACTCAACAGCAATTGGCAAAAGCATTAAATGTGTCACAAGAAACAATTGGCAGACGTTTACGAGCAATGGGGAAGATCAATAAACTGGGTAAATGTGTTCCACACGATTTAAATGAACGTCAAATGGAAAATCGCAAAGTCTTTTGTGAAATGCTGCTTAAACGCCACGAAAGAAGATCCTTTTTGTATCGAATTGTGACGGGTGACGAAAAAAATGGATTTATTTTGAAAACCCGAAGCGGAAAAAATCGTGGCTTTCAGCTGGCGAAGCCTTCAACACCAGGGCCAAATCGCTTCGGCAAGAAGACCATGCTTTGTGTCTGGTGGGACCAGAGCGGTATTGTGTATTATGAACTCTTGAAGCTCGGCGAAACCGTTAACGCACAACGCTATCGCCAACAAATGATTAATATAAATCACGCATTGATCGAAAGACGACCGGAATGGGCCAGAAGACATGGCAAAGTGATTGTGTTACACGATAATGCGCCGTCTCACACAGCAAAACCAGTGAAATACACCTTGAAATCGCTTGGATGGGACATCCTTCCGCACCCACCGTACTCCCCAGACCTGGCGCCATCTGACTATCACCTCTTCGCATCAATGGAGCACGCGCTCGCAGAGCAGCACTTCAGCAATTTCGAAGACGTTGGAAAATGGCTCGACGAATGGTTTGCCGCAAAAGACAAGCACTTTTTCTGGCATGGTATGCATCAATTACCTGAAAGATGGGCGAAATGTGTAGAAGCCGATGGCCAATATTTTGAATAAAACAAAATTAATTTTCCTTGAAAATTACGTGTTTTCTTTACCAAAAAAAAAAACCTGCAAAAACTTATGCATACACCTGGTAAACCTCTATGGGAGATAGTCTAATTTTCTTCTAATGTGTATGTGATGCACATATATAAACAGCGCTGGTGCATGAACTGTATGTAAGTTCAGTTTGCTGCAAATTCTGGATTGGAGCTCTTAATAAATGGTGCTAATGAGACTCTTTTAATTGCTTGTTTTATTGTACTGTTTTGTTTCCTCTTTGTTTACATTGTCCTTTACATACATCCCTCGGTCTCCTATGGTAGGAGGCGGACCACATATCCACATGCACTCTAGTAAATATATTATCTGTGTCCCCCGGGTTGGTCAGTCCATACTAATCTCATCTTGCCATTCAGGCTAAATGCAAAATCCTACGCCCATAGCCGTAAAAGGATATAAACTGCCTCATTAGTTATTGTTATATAGGATCATTTGGTGGTACTCGGGAACGTATCATTGCATTGGATTTGTCTCCACCGCTGCTTGCAGGGCATCGTTGTCCAGCTGCACAGGTCTCCTTTCTCGTGGCTTATCGATGAGGCTGGTGTCCCCAGACCAAAACCTCTGGCACTTTCGCACATCCACAGCACCCTGATCATATATGACACTGATGTTTCGTGGATATCCCTGGTGAAATTCATACAGCATGACATGGTTCTCCGACCCTACCATGATCAAACACAAGCCACACTTCCAAAACGTAGAGTAGACCGTTCTCCTTCAACACACTGATACATAATTAAGTGTCATATATGACTTAGCTATGACATGTGCCGTCTACTTCAGTATTCGCTCATCAGATGTCATCATTGAAGCAGTCATCCCACATATGATATTACTTATGGGATAACCCGCTATTATTTTTTTTATTGAGTTTTGTTAAAATATATAGGATGTACGAAAATTGTAAAATCCACTACGCACATGAATACCTGAAACAAAGATGTTTGTACTGAAATTGAATGCAAAATAGCTTCATTTTCTAGTCACAGAGAAAGAAGGTCCAAGTTCGAACCCGAAATGAACTTGTTACTATGGTAAGTGAAATAATAATTATTTCCCGATAAATAGTAAATTATTCATGAAAGTCAAAATGTGTTATTTGAAGTTGATTAGTATCAAAGGGTGGATATTGTCATGACAATAAATATCCAGATAAGTGTTTCCAACCTTGCATAAAGTTGTATTTTTTTTTAAAATTGAACTATATCAATTTATTGAGTATTTGGTATCTTGTAGTAATATTAAGTATAAAATGTGATTCCCAACATGCAGTGATTTTGTATCCCTTGGTAGTAGAACTCAGTGGAACGTGAACCAAACAAGTCGCCCAGTGCGTGGCTCACTTCGTCGAGGATTCGGAACCGCCATCCTAACAAATGATAATCCGAGATTTCAATGTCAAGGGAATATGGGGATGCATTAGTGTTTCCCTGTAAATCTGTGGATAATGGTGTCATGGGTGACCTTAGTGACGTGTGGCTTTGCCTTGTCCTCTAATAGAATGATACCTCTCCGATTCACAATTACTGACTCCATGTTTTTTTTTTGTTTTTTGTTTTTAATTGTTGTGCGCACACAGTCGCATTGATTGTATGGCTAGTTGGCAGCAGTTTGCGATGCACGATATGCCGAACAGTCCACCAAACATAGAGCACAATCTTCTGTTTATTCAGTGATTTTTTTTATTTCAGAAGGGTTCATATGGTGCCAAACAATGATGACGTAAAGAACCCGTGAAGTAACGTAAAGAGTGCACATCTCATTGCAGGTAAGAACTTTGTCCCAAAACGAATCCTTCCCCTAACAAGATGGATACTTCCCCATCTTTGTACTGTCAAATCATTTACCATATCCCTACATAATGCCTGTCATATTTTTTTCTTCTCGCTGCACCAGGGTTTCCGCCAGGATTTTCAGTTTGGGGGATGTAAAGTCAAAATTGGGAGGGTGTAAGTGAAGTTTTGTACGGTTTCTATAGATTTTTCACAGCAAAAACTTTTAATTTTGGGTGTTATCGACACTTTGGGGGGTAAAGATCCCTCCACATGGGTGGTCTGGCGGAATCACTGCGCTGAACTAGCGTATGTTGCCAGTTTAAACTCATAATACATACAGGTCTGTATAACGCTGTTTGGGATTCCCATGTTTAGCCTGATCTCATTGACGTTCTCGTTTAACTGTGGAAACATTAACTAACACATTTATCTGTCTCAGCTCTAAACGAACGGTGTGGGGAAAGCGTGCAGTTGGAGCAAGTTAAAATCCGACATAACTTTAATGGTTGCCTTTATAGAATTTGATAAATTCGCTAACTAAATTCTAGCGAAGGTTAGAACCACAAGACTGTGGCCATTTTCCTTTATTCTTTTCTATGGATTTTATGAAAAGTTATCTGATATCAGTGTACAACACTTATCAAATATAGACTTATTTGGAGATGTAGATGACAGTTACTTGAATGAAGAAATAGCAGACTGTGGTCCAGGCACTAGGAGATTAAAAAGGATGAGAAATTCCAAGCTGTAACGCTAAGGTTTGTGAATCTTAATTCTCCTTCTTAAAGGTTAAATTGAGTTTCAAAGCTTGAGTGAGCACAGATGTTATTTTTAGCCTCCATCTTCTATTCTTATTCTCCTCTTCTCGTTATTCTTCCGTTTTTAATAACAAACAGATAATAATCAAAAGAATGTTTTCTAGTTTCTTCTTCTTCTTGCTTTAATTGACAGACTGACAAGATAAATTGCATTTTTGAAACTCGACCAACCTTTACCAGCAACTGAAGGAAAAGAAAAGAAGACATATACGTAGATTTTATTGAGAAAAATACATCGTACTCAAAGTGAAAATCGATTTATAAATATTGTAGGTGGTGTGAAAGTTTTACATGGTAAGAAACGAACAACTCAATAACTAGCAAGCCCAAGGAAAAGAAGAAAAAGAAGAAGAAAGAACAAGTGATTTTAAATTTATTTATGGGATTTAGGTATCTATGATTCAGGACGGAATAAGGTAGGGCAAAGGATGGGGGGAAGGCATCGTTCAGGAGCTTACTTGAAGGTACCATTCTGGCATTTGCCTAGTGTGAATAAGGGAAACAGATGATAATGTCAGTCGACACTGGCCGATATCGTTCCGAAGAGTATCGTGTGTGTTCCAGAGAGTCTATGTAATGGGAAAATAACACGTGTTATACAAAAATGGCTTCTACATGATACCTGCTTAAAGTCATTATGTAATGAAAACAATGTCTGTGTTACACCACGTTCTTTATCTGAGTTGATGAAGTGTAGAATCAACGATATTCTTCACGATGACTCCCTAGTGTAGTAGCTAAAATAACGGATTGCAGGTTCGAATCCAAGCAAAGTCAAATGCATAGATTTTCAACTATGTAGGACGAGAGAATAAGACGCGTAATGGAATAAAAACATTATGTAATCAAGATCGCGTTTTTGTCTCCTAAAACTGCTGTAAATATATACGTAATTCCGTTGATTAAAAGAGTAAATTTTTCTGAGTGAAAGATTATGCTTTCCTACAGCGATCAATATCGATTCCGATTGGCATCGATATCGACAAAAGTGTCTGTCATGCGATACTGCCCGATGTTGGATAACAACGTCGATCAAAATCGCAAATCACCCGTTATTAAGGTTACCATGTGTACGTATTTTATACGGATAGTCCGTATTTTAAAGGCTCTGTCCATGTCCCTACGATACTTTGCAAAAAATTACTAAATGTCCGTACTTTTCATTTAATCAGTGTTGTTGACTTAATTATTTTAAACCCATATGTTTTCACTAACACATATCACATCATTTATAAAGAACTTTCCCGTTTAACACAAATGTAAATTGAGAATTTAAGCTTTCCTGGTATTTTATATGATGCATTTTTTTTCGGGTTATCAACCATGTAAAGTGTACGTTGTTCGACGTTTCGAGAACAGACATCATTCTCATTTTCATGGTCGGTATGTACAGTATGTATGACCCTGAATATGAGACCGCTGTCTCTTCTCGAAACGTCAGACAACGTAGATTTCACCTAGTTGATAACACGAGAAAAATTTTATTACAATTGTAGATTGTTCCTACACTATTAAATTGTTCTTAGTGATTGCAGCGCTACCTTCACGTCAAACAACTTGTTTGTTATTCAATAGAAAGAACCTTGAAAAATGTCGTGTAAGCACAGCGTTCCTGAATTGACCTTAGTGCGACTACTGTCATAATTTACTTTAAAGGATATATTTTACGCGAGATTTTTGTAATATGCAAGTGTTTAAAGTTAATTCTAATAGTAATAGCCATGTCCAGTGATTCCCCCAGCCCCCCTGTAAGGGTTACACCCCAAAATCCTTGAGAGAGACCCTCCCCCCTCCCAACTTTTAAATTTGTACGCTCACAACTCGATAGAAAGCGTGCAAAACTCCACTTACACCTCCGAACTTTGACTTTACAACCCACACCCAAACCGAAAATCCTGGCGAAATCCCTGGCCATGACTAGAGAAAAATCTCAAAAACAGAAGTGAAACGTAATGATCAAAAGATCCTCAGACTCTGGGAATGGAAAAGATGTAAACAATTACCTGTGATTAGTATTAAGTGCGTATTTCATGTTGATGTCACAAATATCTCTTAACGATTTTATATGTTTAATTAAATAGCATTTAAGCTATTTGTTCGTATTTAGTTCGCAATTAATAAGTGTTATTGTGGTAACTCAAGCGCTATTGATATCAAACGATACTAATGTGCAACTGGGGGAGTAATTAAGTTCGGTCGATTCCTCAAAGCGTTCGAAAACAACTTGCAAATCTTTCATGTAATAATTGAGTTGAAAAAAACTTGTTCAATATAAACCCGAAATGTACTTTAAATACTTGACAACAAAATAAAAGATTATACAAGTAAATTCGATTAATTGTAAGTACATCTCAGCACTCTGAACAATATAGTAGATATAACGATATTATAGTCAACTGGACCATAAAATGATGTTATTTTGGTATCAATGCTTTTTATAGTTGCATTTACAAAACATGTATTGTAAAGCGTGTTTTGTTAATTTAACAATACTTGTTTGGTTGTTCTTAACAGCTTACCATACGCTAACAATACGTTATTGTTGAATTTACAATAAATCAACCCGAAATGTAGTGGCTTCATCTATAGGTATTGTACTTATACACTGCACATCAATCAAAAAAAAAATCCCGCCGGGAGACTTAAGTCCTCGCCTTACGGGTGGGCTTGAACTGGAATATTTGGTTTAAAGAAGTAAAGTTTTAAGCGAATCGCTCTTCTCCTTCTAACAAAGACTCACACTAATATATGCAAGAATAATTATTCATGTACCATTCTATCCAAAATCCTTTAAGCAATTTCTTTAAACGTATGACAGTATGTAAAAACAATAATCCTAAGTTTAATTCGGCAAAGTTGCATTGTATAAAAAATTATATAAATTATATAAAGTATATACCCAATTACATAAAAGATAATAAACCTCCAGTGTCTACAATCTTCCCTTTTAAAAAACGGTGTTACCATCTGTTGACCACAAATATATCAACAGAAAAAAAAAACAGTTACAAACGCGTAATATAAACATACGCTTAAATATTAATATTATTTATAATGATCATCATTTGCATCCTCAAAATTATCACCACGAACTCCTCATAAAGGACAAGGTTGGTGCGTTTGCACTAACTTTGCATTTTTTATGTTGTTGTGGAGATAAATATGGTGCCATCATTTTCATTATTCATCCCGTAACAAGAAGTATGGTAACCGTGTACGCATGCGCAAGAAATTTATTTATTTATTTATTTATTTACATGGTTATTACATCGTGTGACAGCAATGGCTGTATGAAGATGTCGTTCGTGGTGTTTTCGATATACAGAAAGTATACATTATATAAATTTGGAGTAAAATGTGACAATTGTATTCAGTTCAAGACAATCGGGTAAAAGTACAGCATATAATATACAATATCTACATATATATGATCACCATGCATATAATAGAAAACCCGCAACTTTTTGTATTTTGAGTAATAATATTTTAAGATTGATTTATACAAAAACAGCAACAACAGAGAAGAAAAATACTAGTCATTTGATAAAATATTACACCTAATAATGTGTCTGTACCACACTGTCAATTTTAAACCAACTACCTTAGTTTGCCAAAAGCTTTGGTTATGTTGTTAAAAATGAGTGTATTTCCTCCAATGAATATCCTTCACAGTCTATTAGGATTTATTTGATTGCTAGTTTGAATCTTTTATTATCTAAGTTCTTAACAGACTCCGGTAAAAGGCAAAAGAATTTTCTACCCACAATCGAATAACACTTTTGAATTTTATCAAGCCGCGTGAATGGTAATGAGATATCCTTTTTCCTTGTTTGATAAGAGTGGGTATAGGTATTAATATCGCATGGATTAGTTTTCGTAAAAATAAGACATTGATATATAAAAGCACAAGAAAGGGTCATAACTTGTAAAAATTTAAATAAACCTCGGCAAGATTCTCTATTTGATATACCCATTATAATCCTAATAGCCTTCTTTTGCCAAATAAAAACCTCCTTAGCTCTATTTGCACTTCCCCAGAGTAAAAGGCCGTAGGTTATATGGGAGTGTATGAAGGCATGATATGCCCGTTTCAAACATTTCATGGAAACAGATCCTTTTAACCGTCGTAGTATAAAAAGGCTTCCAGCTAATTTATTAATTAATTTATTAATATGGACATACCACGTTAATTTACTGTCGAGGTGAACACCAAGTAACTTTACGGATTCACATCCATTCAATTTTACAATATTTTCATTTAAAGTGAAGAGCAAGTTTTCAGTTTTGTCCTCGTTTAATATGAAATTATTTGCCCTGAACCAGGTTGAAGCGAGTTCTAGTAAGTTCTGGGCATCATTTCTCGTGACTTCCAAGTCCTTATTACCTGTAATAATTGTGGTGTCATCTGCGTATAGTATGGGTTTAACATGAAGGCAATCGGGGAAATCGTTCAAATATACTACAAACAGAAAGGGGCCGAGAACAGATCCCTGAGGAACCCCTCTGTTCACGATCAGTGGATTTGAGATTTTATTATCGACTTTAACTACTTGAACCCTGTCAGTGAGATAAGAACGTAATAGGTTGAGTTCGTATCCCGTAACGCCGTATAATTTTAGTTTCTCAATGAGCAATGCGTGGGACACGGAATCAAATGCCTTACTTAGATCGACCAATGTAACAGATGTAATATTTTTCTGCTCATAATTCGAATATATCTCACTTACTACTTTCTCCACAGCGTTTATTGTACTGACTCCGGATTTAAATCCATATTTCATCTCATCTAAATATTTACTATTGTTAAAAAATGCATGCAATTGCTCAAGTAAGACATGTTCAAAAACCTTCGAAAGAATTGGGACAAGAGCAATAGGACGAAAATTACCGGGGTCATTTTTCTTCCCTTTCTTATATATCGGTACTACGATTGCTTTCTTTAAGATCTGAGGGAACCGTCCTTCCTTAATAGACCAATTAATTAGGAGACAGAAAGTTGAAAGAATTATGTCCAAAATATTTTTTAGTAAGAAAGAGGACATTCCAAATACATCTTCCGAATAACTCGTTTTCATTCTCTTGACAGCCAATATAACGCTGGAATGGGACACAGAACACAATTTGAATACCGGAAGTTTTTGGCTGCCCAAAATGTTTGAATAAGGTTAAATCAACAATAATTTATGGTTAGTTCTGCCCTGAAAAGTCAGTATTGTTAGTAATATGGGTAAAAACAATACTCAATTAACAACGCTGAATCAACATTTATTGTAACTGCTGAAAGGTCACACACTATAATTATGACCACATTTTTCGTTACGACAACGATAATTCTTGAAAAATCGATTAACAATGTTCGTATTATTCCTGGTACCCCAGCATTTTTTTTAGAGTAAATAGTGGTAAGTTTTCTCAGTGTTTTCTTTCTTTAAGTTTCCGAGAAGTTGACTCAAATATAATATGTCATCTAATCTAAAATCGAACGTCTTGCCGATGTGATCACACAGTGCCATGAGAAATTAAAATATTTAAAGAAAACGTTTCGTGTCGCATAACAAATAAATTTTTCAACATTTTTTAAGGTTTAATATACTTTCCATTTTGCCGCCTTTTGCACGAAGAATATGAGGGAGAGTGGCACACAGTGAGACACTTTTTTTCTGTGACGTTTATGTGGCTCTGTGTGAAAATTATTACTAAAAAAATAACCCAGAAGATATCTCAGCTACAAACTCAGGTATTTTTGTAATGGAAATCTTTAATAGTAATTTTTCTAATGACCACAAAATGACCACACGTGGTACACAGTGAGACACCCCCCCCCCCCTACTATCTCACGATTCAATGAACGAAAACTACTTTGAATTAACTATAACAAGAAAGAAACTAATCTAATATAATAGGAACTAAAAGTAACTGTCATCTGTAAAAGTTTAATTTGTGCCGAGTGAATACGGTTAAATTGGGTTAGATCGCACATCACAAGTCCAGGTGCTATCTAAAGCAAATCCTGAGTCCCCTCTCTTATTACGAAATTACAATCTCTACCCAAAATCCGAGATTGTAAAGTTTTCAAAAAGGATAAATACGTTAAGCAAATAAGAACTGAGTCTAGAAAGATATGTCATACTCAGGCATATGAAGAGAGATAGGAAGAAAATATAACGAAAAAACAACGAAGTGAAGTAATGTGAAACAAAGACTATAACAACGAAAATAGTCTTTATTAAAATTCTTTGCGCGGGGCGGATCTAGCCTACGAGCCGTACTTTGACCATCACTGCTCTAAAAATTACGGATTATGTGTCTTCTTTCCACATGGTACACACTGAGACACTGTCTCACTGTGTAACACTAGATCGTGTCTTCCTGTGTACCATTGATTGGATTCTACAAAAATGGCGCCGTCAGTCACAAGGTACTCCCGTACTCTCTCAATCATTTTTATTTTAATAGAAAATATACGAATTTTGAAGGTGGCATGCATACTAATAGATCAGGGATGGGTTGCAAGAAAATACTTAAGTGTAAAATATGACTAACGTCAGACCACTGAGCTCTACATAATACTGGAGAGACTACTTAGTGTCGAAAGATAGACGCCAGAGCAAATATTTAAACTTGTTTGTCCGCTTCCAGTCTAATCCAATGCGGACCAAATTTTCATTTCTAATTCAGTTTTATACGCTTTCTATTGCTATGCGGCCCGCTTTTTGATTTAAGTAGTCACTCCAGTATTATGTAGCGTTCGATGGTATGACTTAAGTCAGATTTTACACTTAAGTATTTTTCTTGCAACCCACCCCTGAAGACAAAATAGCGTTAAGAGAATTAAATAAAAAGGTACACAGAGGTACTATATCACCTACCCAATTCATCAACAGAATGACGACAAATGGACTTCCCTCCTGGCCTGATATGTAGTGTTAGAAACTGAAAGCAGCGGAGAAAATCGCAATGTCTCACTGTGTACCACTGTCCCCTAAACAAATAATAAAGAAAAATAAGCATGAAATTAGTGCGGACCCGATGAAAACGTACTGAAGAGCGTACATTAAAAACAGTTTGTAATCTTAAATTGGAGGAATCTATCTTAATATAAAGGACCTGGTAGTTTTAGTATCACTAGATTTGAAATGTCAGAATTGATAGAGGTCGCTGAACTCAAATCTGTAATCCGTTTCTCTCTAGCACCTTTTGTATGAGACTTTAGCCTGCGTTGCAGACGGACGAGATACAATTACAAGAAGTCCAAGAATATTTTTTGATCTGTCGAAAAAAATCAATAAGGAGAAGAAAGATGAAAAAATATGTTACTCGGGCAGAGTTATATCCTGATTTTCAAAGTTAAGTCAAAGAAAATAATAAGAAGTGATTGCTAGAAGTTCTCACGTATACCTGTAGATATCTCTACCAGTGCTCGATAGTAGCGACAATTGCGACCAGAGTTGATGCCTCCAGTTTCTAGTCAAGGATGTTCTAATAGATGATATGCGATTTTGCCAAAAACATGAAGCCAAACGCAAAACTTAGTCCCGTCCAGTTACAATACTTACTCCAATCAAAAGCATTTTTTTCGGCTAACAAAGATGGCAACAAACCCTCTAGTTGTTCGCTAATTAATCAGGTATGTCGCCTTGGTCGATTTTTTTTATTATTATTATTCTTTCTCTGCGCATGAAATAGCTACAAGTAAATCCTCTATTAGAACACCTTTGTTTCTAACCACCAATCGTCATTCTTTATCTATGTAACTGAACGAAGAAGAAGAAGATCTCTTTTACCTCGTACCCACGAAAATGAATACAAAATCAAGAAAAAAGAAAATAAGTTTAGAAGGTAAAGATGAGATAAATAGCAATCTATTCTAAAGAATGAAAAAGACTATAAACCAATATAGAAGGTAAACAATATTATTTCGGTCCGCCGATCTACTCGTCAGATGGAAGCACAAGTATTTTTGTATACTATGCATAGTATAACAAAAGGCACTTATGATTTTCTTTGGTTAAGTGACAAAGATATAAATACAATGTGAACTCTTCTACTCATCAATCACAGAGAGCAATGTTTGCCATTTTATTTATCCAACCAAGGAAGATCGCAGTCAGTGGCATGGGCAACGTGCGGTGAAGGAGAGGGGGGTCCGGAATGTTCGGTAAAAAAGAAGCACTTTAGTTCGTATCGTACATTGAAAGACATCGAAAAGTACATCAATATAAACTGTATATTTTATGTTTTCAAAATACAGTAATGCGACTTTCCGTTTCTTCACGTACTATATTTCAAGTTTAATCGTTTCGAATTCAAATATTATAGATTACAAAATATTAGAAAGATCCATCGACTGGCGAAGTTTGATTCAAATTTCTTAAAAACATAGCGTTAGACGGCATAAATGCAAGTTCTTGAATTTTCAAACGGTTGCCATTTTGAAACCGCTGGTCGGATATTTGAATAAACTAACTCTTCCAAGATATTAATAAGAGACATCGGGTGACAAGTTTCATTTGAATAGGTTAACTGTTATTCAAGTTATCGTTGTTATAAGCTCACGTTATATGACACAGAGAGAGAGGGGGGAGGGAGAAGACATTATATGTATACACATACAGTGTACTCTCTCTTAAGGCTGAATCCAAGTCGGTTTTCCCGCCTTTTTTATTTTTCGTCAATTATTCAAATTTGAGGGCAATTAAACAGGAAATAACTTTCACAAACTATAGTTTGTTTCTTACGTCATTAATGAATACCATTACCTTTAAAGAAATCTTAACAGAAACTTCAAATCTATGTCAATAGACTTTTGGGACAGTTCCATGTCCCAAAATTGTGTTGACATAGTTTTGAATTTTCTGTTAACTTTTATTTCAAATTAATGGTATTCACTATTCAAGTACGTAACAAACTATAGTTTGTGGAAGTTACTTTCTGTTTAATTTCACTCAAATTTGAATTATTGACGAAAAACGGAAAAGCATTTTAACGCCAAAATCAAAATTCCACGTCAAGCAGGCCGACAAAGTGAAAGGGACAACCCACCTCATAATTCATAACACCCCTGAAGAATATTACAGAAGATCGGTGTTCGTCTCCTGCTTGGACTCACTTATAGCTGGACTTGTGGATCGATTTGAGAAGAACAGGGAAATCCTAAGAAGCTTTCGATGTGCTGCTCCCAAAGAATATAAATCCTTCAAAAGTTGATATTTTTATAAAATTTGATATCTTCTTTAATGACCGAGCTTCGAATTCAACAATCGAGTCAAAATTCCTGCTTTGGTGCCATAAGTGGAGTAACACAAGAGTAACAGAAAGGCTAAAGAGGATCATGGCGGTTTTGGATCATTGTGACAAGCATTTTTATCCCAACATTAACTATTTACTAAAAGTACTCGCAACCTTGCCAGTTTCAACTGCCGAAGTTGAGAGGTCTTTCTCATCCATGAAAAGGATAAAAAGCTACCTAAGAAACAGCATGGAAAACGAAAGATTAAGTGGACTTGCCCTCATGTCAATCCATTACCCAGTGCCCATCACCACAGAACCTCTTGACGAAATGGCTAGGAGTACTAAGAGAAAATTGCTTTTGTAGAGAGAACATTTTTCACTTGTTAAAATATTTTGTCAGCTTAAAAAATTTCAATTTATATTGTGAAATTTTTCTAAAAGTATTATTTACTTGTGTTAAAACATTTTAGACATGCTGAGTTAATTCTATTTTTACATAAGCAACTTAGCCATTTTTATATAAAACGTTGAAAGAAAATAAATGTCTAAAATCCCATTTCAATTCAATTAAAATAAAATTACATGACTACTTTGAAAGTATATTTGAAAATAAATAATATAATTTATTTAAGTTTTGGGTGTTCCACCTATGCTGTACACAATTGATGTACAAACAACTATTTATTTTGAGGCTAAGACTATTAGTTAAAAACAGCCTCCCTCGTTAATCTATAAGTTAAGAATTGTCGTTCATAAATGTCTATTTATAAAATCACATCTGTTAAATTCTATTTGTGGGTAAAATAACATGGATAATAGTTAAATTGTAACTTTGTTTATGGGCAGATATAACAATTCCACAAGCAGAGGAATGGTTTGCAATTTAAAAGTAAAAGGAGAACATTTTTTAACATAACGAGTGCATTCTCTATTTTCATATGCCAGGTAAAAATTACTGACTCCAGTGACGGAATTCCCCCCGACAACAAAATCCTGTTTACGCCACTGGCCGCAGTATGAAGGGCACTAGAGACGGGAGGGAGTTATGTCCTTGAGTAGCACGAGTCAAAGTACGCAAGATAGTATTGTAAGAACTCTTTCCATATAGCCTTATCACACTACGTAATGAAATCTCCATGGTCAGCATGTTCACCAGCCCTCGCAGTGTTTGATTTCTTGCTCTGGCCACGCTACAGAAAAATCGATGAATTGAAATACATTGAGTGACTGGGAAGCTGTTGTAACAAGAACAATGGTAATATCTAGGCAAGTGAAGCAGAATATATAATCACTCAAGACCCTTCCTGAATTGTCCGTACCCTCGCGCCCTACAGTGTGTGGCTGGCGACACACCTGGCAAAAGAAATTCAAAATTCACCTTTAGAAAGTCGCGGTAAGTTCCCTACACTTCTTCAACACATTCCTTACTCTTTTTCAACATATAACAAAGAAAATTGCAGGAAATATGAGTTCAACAGTATTGAAAAGAAGTGTATTATTTTTTACAGTGTGTAACTAGTATTTTTTTAAAAATATTTAATGATTTAATAAAACATTCCAGAATAAAAATAGCAAACAATAATATTAATTATTTCAGTTTTATGTTTGAAGATAAATTAAGACATATCCTTAACAACTTCTTTCTAAAATATCAGCATGAAACAAGCAGGGGAAAAGGTAGTGTGATTCTGCGAATTTGAAGTGACTCGAAACATTTTTAAAAAAATGTCTTCAGGCTAGGTATTCAAATGCAGTTAACTTGTTCAATGTGTACATGATTTCAGCATATTCATTAATTTGTACAGATTGTCCTTTTTTTTAAAAAAAAACGATAGAAATGAATATGCAAATAGGACCGTAATGTTGGAATGAGGAACGCCCTCTGGATAATTTATTTTATTACTTTTTTCACGAGCTCAACTGAAAAAAACAAACATTTTTAATGGAAAATTCTGTCTTGTAATACTATATTTTGCTATGGAAGTAAATGACGCAGAAGTTATATTTTTTTTAATTGTTACAGCTAGAAGGTAGCATGCTCTTTTCCTAATGTTTATTTTCGTTGCACGAATTCCTTGTTGTGTTTGAGATACAGAGGTTCCAACCAGAAGCCCGATCGATCTATTATAGCGATAAATAAAATTAATATTTCGCGATAAATCATAATACTAGGTAAATTAAAATGTAATATTGTCGGATTGTCAGTATTTCCAACCTCGTATACCATGTTTTATGTTTCAAACGTTAAACTTGCTATAAAATTTCACAGTTTGCAACACTGAGTTCTGTGTTTCACATATAATTTATTATTATTGGGAATATCAAATTATGTAATAAACCGCCGTAGCGGCTTTTGAAAATATAAACTTTATACCAGGTTGGTAACACTGACAACATGATGCCAGCACGTTTATATTAGTTATACCCAACTCTGAAATTCATTATTTTAATATTTAAAACAATCGTTTATAATTTATTGCGAAATATTCATTGTAAGAATGATTATAAAAGTTTGACAGCAAGAAGTTCGCCTTACTTACTCTTATCATCAACAATTGGCTATCAAAATGAGAAAATTTCACATTTTAAGTTTTCACCGAAACATTTTTATCTTGGGATTTGAAAAGCCAGATTCCAATTCTAGGTAATTTGAACATTATCAGACAAAACTGATTGTTATTTATAAAAAGTAGGGTAAACTCTGGTATACTTATGATACTTTAGCAATGTTGTTAATTACAAGAAGGTAAATTAATTTTTTTCCCACTATTACTATTGTACAAGAAAGGTCGTACCATGCAGTGCACAAGTGTGTAAATTAATGCTGCACACTGCAACCAACATGCTGCAAAGAAGGAAGTGACGATTAACGGAGAGACAATAGGCATAGTTGATGAATATGTTTACCCAGGCCAGCTTAAAACATCGAATGCTAAGTTGACTGATGAAATAAATAGAAGATGTAAAATGGCGTGGAGTTCGTTTGGAAGACTACAGTTTATTTTCAAAAGCAAACTACCAATGTGTCTGAAGCGTAAAGTTTATAATCAATGTGTCTTACCTGTGATGATGTACGGCTCCGAAACCTGGACATTGAGTGCGCAAACGACTCAAAAATTGAGAGTCACACAAAGAGCAATGGAGAGATGCATGCTAGGAATAACCAGGAGGGACAGAAAGACAAATGAATGGATTCACGCACAAACAAAGGTAGAGGATGTAATCAAGACTGCGAAGATGATGAAGTGGAGATGGGCCGGTCACATAGCTAGACGAACAGATGGAAGGTGGACGATAAATGTACTACAATGGATTCCTAGAGAAAAGAAACGGCCGAGACGACGTCCAAATAGTAAGATGGGTTGATGAAATCAAGCGTTTTTCAGGAGCTACATGGATGAGGATAACAGCAGACCGAGATATGTGGAAAGAAAAGGGGGAAGCCTTCATCCAGCAGTGGATAGAAAACGGCTGAATATTATATATATAATATTAAATCACAACAAAGGCAACGTTAACTTTATGAGGAGTTGGTCTACTGCTCCCACGCTGACCAGACGGGTTGGGGGAGAAGAGTCGAAGCTCTTAACTGTGATCGACATTGTCTTTTATGCACAGCAGCTCCCCAACTGTCCTCACGATGCTGGTCAACACCGAAATTTTTGAGCCGCCACCAGGAATCGAAGCCGTGACCGCTCGCACTGAAGTCGAGGGCGCTACCGACTAGGCTACGCAAGAGGATCCTATGTATATAATTCAGACCAATATACAATCCACTGCGGGATGAGGCTTCTCTCGAAGAAAGGTTGGAGGGCAGACCCGAATCTCTTATCTGTGGTTCCCACTTTCGTTTATTCACAGCAGTTTCGATGGAAATTCGAAATTTTTAAAATCACGTCTTGTGGGGTATCGTTGTAAAGCATTTGATGATTTATCTATAAATCAGTAACTAGTTTCTCGATAGCGCTCATATAAAGAGAGATTTGGTTTTTTTTTAAATTAAAGAAAAAAATCGAGATCTACCTCAATCTGTAGGCCTGCCGAAAGGGATTATTTTATAATAATTTCTACTCAAAGGGGCGTTCTCACTTCTTCTTCTTAAACTGTATCGAAAGTGCCACTATTCATCTTAGCGCCCCTGAAAACTATAGATTTGACATTATTATCGGTTATTTTCAATTACATTTATAAATGTCATCCCCCTTCCACCCCCAACCCAGGCAAGAACTTGAACTGCATGGAAACTGTCACTATCCATCTCAGCGACCCGAAAACTATGGATTCAACACTAATACCCCACACAACACACAGTGTTGAATAAACGTTTTATAAACGTTGAATTTTGACAACGTTGTGTTTGGTGACGTTGAATTATACGTTTTATCAATGTAATTTAATAAACGTTTAAAGAATGACCAGTATTAAACGTTGGATTTCAATTGTGCTGTTAAACTTTCTAAAATGGTGGAAAGCACAACGTTGATTCAACGTAGAATATTTGAGAGATTTCCTAATCTACAGAAACAATTTTCAGTGATAGTTTTATGCTTAAACTTCACTAGGTGTTATATAATATTTTTTTCTTGATGGAAATGCACTTCAGTTTGACATTCATACAATGCATACGGTATGCGTTTGTCTTTTGTTCTCTCATTAAAATCGGGAAAGGCAGGACATCGGCGCAGCGAGAGATCGAAATGACAGGAGGAAATCTCAACAAGTTGCTCAAATTATTTTTTTTATTTTTTTTATTTTATTATTATTATTATTATTATTATTATTATTATTATTATTATTATTATTATTATTATTTGAATATTTTTCGTAGAATATGTTTTCTCATCTTGTTAAAGGCAATATAAATGTGGTACTAACAATTCTCAGATTACTGAATGAATCAAAGAATTCCACGAGGCAACCTAATTCTGTTTTGAAAATGTATAACTTTTTTTATTTCGTTCAGATGCCTCTTATATAGGTAAGAGCATATTGTATGTATGTAACTATATACAATTAAAGAAGACAACTAGTGTTTTAGTTTGTGGAGTTGTTATAAAGTAAGGATTTAACGAATATTTGTTTTTTTCTGGCATTATTTAAATTGCATTCTGAATATTTATTTATTTTACATACATTTTTATATACATTATCGCTCAGACGTGCTATTTTTTAATAAATAAGTTACGTTTATACGTACTCAAGTATTATTTGCCTCAATTTTTATTGATCGTTCAATTAGTGGTTTCACGAAGAGTCTCAGTCATTACCATGTTGAGGGATTTGTTAGATTGGTATTCTACTGTAAGTTAGTTGGAATTACACATTTAGGTCCTTAATGTTGTGGGCGAAGACTTTTACCTTCATTTCAATTCCCAAACTGTTTATGTCGGGTTACGTGTACAAAAAAAACTATGGCGCAACAGGCCATGAAGGGCCAAGGCCGGGGCCTGCAACGCGGCTTTTTGCGGGGGGCACGTGGTCAGCGCACGGCTGTTTTCAGCCACTTTGAGTGGTTTTCGCTACCGGTTTAGCCCGCTCCCCCTAGGGTTGTACTCGGTACTCATTTTCAGAGACTGGGTCGACCTCTCTGGGACTTACGGCCTTCAACGTTGAATCAGACGTTTATTAAACGTTAAAAAGACGGTGAATTAAACCTTTTCCGCAGCTTTATTTTGGCATTGACGTTGATTCAACGTTACAAAACGTTGAATAAACCTCTATTGAACGTTTAATCAACGTTACGCAACGTTTAGAGAGAAGCAAAACTTAACCTTCGGGACAAATTTCGTACCTTTCCATAAATCCCTACTTACAACGAATATTTGAATCTGTGAAGATGAACAGAATAATATAAGTTTCCCAGACCGAATCCTAATACTTCAATGTTCAGTACGATACAATTTTAGGGTTGATTCCAGGAAAATCCTTTGATTATAGGATTTTAACCTGGAATCAACCCTAAAATTGTAATTTCAATTAAAGCATATCGTACTGAACATCGAAGTACTAGGTTTCGGTCTGGGAAACTTACATTATTCTGTTCATTTGCATATATTTACATATTCGTTATAAGTAGGGATTTTGAGGCAAAGGTACGAAATTTGTCCTGAAAGTTAAATTTTACTTCTCTCCAAACGTGACCCATGACATGACAATCCAACAATCCAGGTTTGATTCCCGGTGGGAGAAGTTGAAACAAAGAAGAAGCGCCGTTAAGACTTGAGAGAACAAAAGACAAACGCATAGCGTAGACATTGTATGAATGTGAAATAGAAATACATTTCCATCAAGAGAAAAAATATTATATAACACCTAGTGAAGTTTAAGCATAAAACTCTCACTGAAAATTGTGTTTCTGTAGATTAGGAAAACTCACAAACATTCAACGTTGAATCAACGTCTAACCAACGTTGTGCTTTCCACCATTTTAGAAGGTTTAAGAGCACAATTTAAATTCTACGTTTAATAAACGTTTAATACTGGTAATTCTTTAAACGTTTATTACATTACGTTGAGAAAATGTATAATTCAACGTCGCCAAATACAACGTTGTCAAAATTCAACGTTTTCAACGTTAATATAACATTGTGTGCTGTGTGGGTATCGATCTTTTCGATTATTTTTAAAATTTCACCCCTCCCATCCCCACTCCTAGGGATGCTAGGGATTTCTTACCCTCCCCAGTATTTCTTTCCAGATTGTAAGTCGTGTGTGTACCAAGTTTAGTTGAAATTAAACCAGGGGTTACTTAATTATACAGGAAAATGTATTTTGAAGTGCTTGGCAACACTGACAAACTTGGGTGTTTGGGAGACTACACCCACAGTATGTTTTCTGTTGAATTATGTTTATGCCAAGTTTAGTGTATATACTTCCAGTGGTACAGAAACCAATTAAAAATATATTTAGGTTGCCAACACTGACGAAATTGGTACTTGTGGGTTCAAAGTAAAATGCAATAAACCTCTTTGAGATAAAAGTCTAACAATGTACCAAAGAAGAACATGATTGGTACAGGCGTTTAAGCGTGATGCGCGAACATACATCGTACCATTCATTCTTATTTGTAAGTCTATAGATTTACATGTAGCTATGTGACATGTGTGGGTTGCTTCTCGTAAGATAATTTTATGCCCTTGTTTTTCCGTAAATTTTCAGTTTTCTGTTTTCCGTAAAATATTCAGTTTCCATTTTCCGGAAAATTTTCCGTCTTCCGTTTCCAATTTTCCGGTTTCCGGAAAAATTCTTTTCCGTGTTCCGTTTTCCCGGAAAATGTGGCCATCCCTACTTTTCATACATGTGTTAGCCACGCGCTTTGCTTGCGATTTGGCTAAGTAGTCAACTGGAATTCGTCATAAAGTATTTGTATTCGCTACTCATAGAAATCGCAATCACAGCTCGTGACTGATGCGCACATGAAAAGCCAGCCTTAACGTAATTCACGAGACTACGTGTCATAGATGAAATAAGTATAGATAGCAATACTCATTCTCTCCACCACTTTCATGCCACCTGGTGTCAGTTATGATTATGCAATGATTGCTCTGCATTCGATTCAAAAACCTAGAAAAGCACAGTGTGCGAGTTGAACTTCAGATACTTCATTTCATTGGCCAAAAAAAAAAAATCGTAGATATTACACATGGCTTACTAGAATCACTTTATTCCTAGTTTGTCTGAACTGACACCAGGTGGCATGATAGGCTATGAAAGAATGGGAATGCGCTATATACGATTATTCTATCTATGACTCGTAGAGAACTCGGGATTAAAATGTGTTCAACTGCCTCTGACAGTTCTAAACGCGCACAAGTAACATTAAATCGGTAAAAAAAAGGTGGAAAGTTCGTGCTGCGATATTGATGTAAGAACATGTCGCATTAGAGCAATTATACAATTATACACTTGTAGCATAATTTAACTAAGTCTATGGCTTATGGAACTCGCAAGTTCATCGCCGCAGTAACAAACGTTCGCCATTGGATTCTATCCTGGGCAATATCAAGCCAGTTTTCATCACGAACACCTACTTCTCGAAGCGGTTCTATACGTTTGAATAATGATTATTATTACTAATTAATGTTAAAGAATCAAGTCGTTCATTGTAGCATAATGCAAATAGCAATTTTTATGTTGTTGATATAGTGTCATAGCAACTGAAATATTAATTTTATAATTCAGAAAAAATATTTTAATAAAGCTAATTGATATAAGCTTGATTTAGCATATTATTACAAACGTTTTATTTTTTTTGAAAAATTGCTCGAAAGATGGCAGTACTAAACTCTATTCTATTTTGCAACAGTCTAACATTTTTATTAATTGTTTTAATGATGCATGAATTTTCTTTTGAATAATGATTATTATTACTAATTAATGTTAAAGAATCAAGTAGTTTCCTTGTATTTATTTAAAAATATTATCAATTGAAATAAGTAAATCACTATTAGAATTGTTACTCCAGAAGTTAAAGGCTGGAGTCAGGTTTCTGTGGCAAGATTGATTAAAACTCGCAGTAAGTTTTAGGATTCAGATTCAGATAAATGTTTATCTATTAATTAATAATTCGAATTTATGTATATAAATAAGACAAATATGAGAAATACGATCTGGGAGTTGTAAGTATCCAAAATCAATAAATGAAATTAGCACACAGACCTTTGTTTTGTATAAAAGAGCATTTCTCTCCTCCCGTTTTCACCTGCTGAAATCCCACTTTGAATATTCATGCACGCCCAATCCTTTCGCTGAGGTTTTGGGGCAAGATAATTCAAGGCTTCCAGATTCGACTTTATTCTTGTTATAACATACTCCCTCCGTCAAAGAACCAAACTGACTCGAAGGAACAAATCAAATATCCAAAAGTATCTACAAGAACTGTTCTACCAAATTAGTTGGCTGTGGTACACACTTAAAAAAAAAAGAATCCGGACGAAATAACTATACCTGAAAAAAGAGGACATGTCTGGGGAAAACGTCTGGCAAGATTAAATTAAAAACATGCGACAAAGGACAATGTCAAAATTTGTATTAGGAAGTTTTGTATCCTGAGATCGATAAATCTGGTATTTTATAAAGGTTTTTTAACATTTGTAAGTCTTAAGAGCATTGGATAGACAGATATATATAGCTTTCATCAATAAACATTCAAAGTTTTTTTTAAGCAGGTTGAGTAAATATTTTCGAATAGGAATGATTTTGTTCAATTGATTAGGAGTCCTCAGGACAGTAGACCCTATGTAGGTACAATTTAACGGATTAATCGCAAACTCATTATTAATTCAGCAGTTACTGATTGCACTTAGGTTTTCATCAAGAACATTTAACAGCTTTAGTTACGAGAAGAAACACACAATGGGGCAAAGTCCAAGTAATCGTATATAGGGAGGAAAGTATGAATATGAAACAGAGCTATAATATGAAATAGGCTTTATCTGCTGTTGTTTGTTTCTGTGCCATCTGTTAATAACTCATCTACACAAATGTACTATATAAATCCTTATCATTGTGCGACGAGAAACTGGGAAATGAGGGGAAATCGTAAATTTTCGTGACTGAGAAAAACTCTTTAACGAAAGAATCATGTACTGTATTACATTGTTAGATCAATCGTACAAATTATAGTATAGAAAAAATGTGTGAATACAAACGTTAAATATTGTAACATTATTTACATTAAAACTTCATGTCTAATATTTGCATAGTTTTTGAGTTCTTTGGAAAATGGGTGGTGGTAGAAATAGCGAACACTTCTAATATTCCAGAATCATGTCCACTTTTTCTCCACTTCCACGTCTGAAGAGAAAGAATTTGAATTTAATTTTTAAAGCCTTTAGGCAACTTTGGCTCAGGCCGGATGGATAATGATGGGATGATTGGTGGAATGAAAAAAGTGGGAGGAAACGAGAGAACCCCGAGAAAACCCACGCACACGGTGTTTGTCCACCACAAAGTCTACATGGCACGAGCACGGTTTGAACCGACGAACCAAAGCGCCAGAGGTGACCGCTCTAACCGTTGATCCACCGTGGTCCCATGAAGAGGAAGAGGCCAAACATAAGTGGAATAGGATTTTGAACATTGTTTTGACAAGTTTCCCGATGTGAACCACATTTAGAAGCTTCTATGTACAAGAAGACAGAACGGAATTCATATACTAAAGGACCTACAAGTCGCAAATCATTTTCTTAAAATCCTGTTGGGACACGAAGGGATCCACAAAGCACAAATAGAGAACCTAGATATAAGGAAATAGGCAAGAAAATTACACATGTGAGAGGAAACTAGAGATTCAGGTAGAATGCGGACAATGAAAAACAAAGTCTTAGTTATTACAGCGGGATGCCAAATCACTTTCTCGTTAGGCCCCTATGCTTCTAATGTAGGATAATTTGTCTGGAATGAAGTCCCAAGAAGATATAATGATAAATAAATCTATTTGGTTGTGAAATATTTAAAAACTCGAAGCATGGAGAAATAGGGATCCAATGTAGATGCGCGAAAACTGGGTACATGTCCCATGTTCCTATGAAAAAAGACTCTTACATTTCTCATTTCTGTACATTTTCAATCTGTTTTAATATATTCCTTTTTTATTATTGTATTGGCTTTAAAGACACTGTAATATGTTTTAAGAATGATTTAATTTCAATAAATAGATTTTGTTCCCTATCCGGAAACAGACGTTAGAATAATCATTTCTTTAAGTCGGAAAGTTTAACTTAAAAATTGATGTTATAAGCGTGGCAAATAAAAGTGAGAAAAATATTTCTCAACTTTCTTTAATGCTGGTTTCATATATCTACCGCATATTTCAACATGAAAATTTGAAAATAATACCTTCAGTTGATTTTTAAAAATCCTAGAATACCCAATAGTTTGATTTGCTGTATTTGTTACACAATACATACTGCAGTAACAAATGACAACAAATCCAATACGAAACTATTGTGCTCAGTTCGCTGTCGAAAAATGTGACCAATGTTTTAGCCCCCACCCCCATTTTCGCAAAATCCTTAATAAGTTTTGTATTTCTACGTTTTTCTTCCTTTTCCAAAACTAATTAATGACTTCTCGATCTGTAAGCTGTTATTAAATTTCTAAAATTCACAAACACACATGTTGCAGGCGAGACTCAAACCCATAGCTTTGTAAACGCGTTAGGCCACATAACCACCGCAGTCGGCACACCCCATATATTAGGTCAATTTCATTTCGTCAATTAATCTTCTTAAAATAAGTGCACTAGATTTGTGTGTATATTATAAATACATTTGTAAAAATACTTACTTTTCTACTTATTTTCTTAAACTCTTAGTTTTGTGCTCAGAAAGAGAAAGATGTTAGTGATGTGTATACTGAGATTAATTCGAAAAGTGGCCCATAAAAATTTATTTTAAAGTTGAAAATTGGCAGAACTTGCCAACAATACTAATCCACGTGGCAAGAAAATGGAACACTCATTTTAATTCTAGAATAAATAATGGTTCGACATTACTCCATATTGTACAACTTGTCGGATGTATCCATTGGTCATTTTCTATGGATCACAGTATACAGGAGCTGTGGAGTGGATTTTCAACGTTCCTGAGTTTCTTTTATAAGCTTCTTTTATATGTTCTGTCCACAGTATTTTTTATATATTCCGGTGTTTTGCAATTTTTGTATGAAACTACTTCATTATATAGGAAGAAAAGTGAAGAATTTTGTCTTACTTTTCGTAGGTCAGTTGGCTAAAGGAACGATCTCTCCCACTCAAGTGACCAGAGTTCTGTCCCCTGTCCTATTTTTGTGTTTTATTCTTAACATACCAAAATCGTTTAGTAATTCTCTCTGGGTGAAAAAGTGTTGATAATGTGTTAAAATACAGATAAGTAATAAAAAGTAGACAAGAAGTGAACGAGAGGTATGATCAAGGATGCTGTCAGGCCCCCAATTGCGGGTCACCTTCCCCCAATTCTCGTGCACACACCCTCAACTTTTCTTCGATAGAAACGCTGTAAAATTCTACTTACATCCCTCCAAGTTTTGGTTTACATACCCCAAATTGGAAATTCTGGCAGAATCTCTGGAAGAGACAACTTTGTTACTTACCTGTAGAAGATCCCAAAACTACATTATAGTTGTCCAGTTAGGAAATGCAGAAATATTGGCAATCTTTCTACCTCTAACCAATGTTCAAAGTTCAGCATATGCTTGTATATCGTTGACCACTTTAAACATTTAAAAAAAATAATTGGTAGAGTAAAATATTCGCCTGTGCTGAATCGCTAAGTAGGATGTATTCTGATGAGCTTCACGGCCACACTAAAGCTTAAAATGAACTTCTCCACGGTACGTTGTGAAACTGGGTGGTTCCATTGCTAATCTTTTATATTTTGTCTCCTCCTGTGCAAGTGAATGTGTGATATGTGTATTGGTAGAGACTGAAATGAGCAAAACAAAAAAAATGTAACAATTCCCTGTATCTCCTCCTACTATTTTTTTTCTCCATCTCTCTCTCAGTGTTGTCAACTGATTTTCATTCCCACTAAAAATAAAAGTATGTTACGGTTGGATTGCTTTGGTCACTCGTCTAAAGCATTAGATTTGAGTTGAATATAACACAAGTAAAACTAGATTATCAGGTAGTTAGCAAGCGATACTATAAGTTGTGATAGTAACAGAGCAAGACCGTTTAATTGGTTAATAACAACTGTTACAATTGAAACATGTATAGAGGAAGGGGGGCATAATGGATCACTTAATTTTAACAGCTTTAAACACCAACTAAAAGTACACACAATAAATTGAAACTTGGTGTGAAGTTTCTCTGACTATGAACGTATTCCTTCACTCCTCAAAGAATTATTCACTTTGCCCTAAGCTGCCATCTAGAACAAAAGACTGTCTATAGCTGTAATTACTTTGAGGTATGAAAACAAAGCTAAGGCAACACATTATTTGTTCAGCCTGCTTTCACAAAGAAAATTAGCAAATACTAGGGAAAGATTTTGGAAAACCTACACCTTGAAAATTTTTCAGAAATGTCTCTCTGATTTTCTTGACGACATTCTGTTCCTTTATTAGTGACGTCACATTCTACAAAGAAGTTTTGCTGCCTTCTCTTATTAAAAGGTTCTAAATTCCATTATTCGCTTTGCCCCGATTCGTTATACTTGCAAGGTCAATGTGAGGTACACCGGTAGGCCTCCTATTGGCTGATTAATTAGCACGATCGCTTTTTGTACATTCGCTGATTTTGTGTAACACCTCCGTTTCTTGGAAATGAATGGGTTCTCCACATATATTGTGTATACCAATATCCGAGCAAAAACGCCAGAGGTGTTAAAAGTTCAGCCAAGTTCTTTAGCCCTAAAAAGAGCTGGAACCTTGCCACCTCGCGCCAAGTTCCAGTGTTACTCCTACATGCTGTCGCCAAGGAACTTGGCTCATCCGTCCTCCATTTCACCACATTTTAGTGCTGAAGAACTTGGCTGAACTTTTTGCACCTCTGGTGTTTCTGCTCGGATTTCACAGCTTTTCAAAAAGTATAATATATATACTTGCTTCACTGGGGGCAGTGCCTCCAGTATCTCGTGGCGGGCTGCACCCACAACTTGTGGAGTTTTGGGGAACTGCGCTTCCTTTATCGCAACCAGACTTTCTTGGGGACTGCGGCCCCATGGTGCAGATCTTCCCCATACCCCGGTGGTTTGCCCCATTTATTGTAACCTACTCGTGATAGTACACCTTCATACCAAATTTCGTTTCTCTACCTTCAGTGGTTTGGAAAATGGGTTTTGGGCGCCCATTTTAGATTAAAGATGGAGATATTATCTTATATTGTCGTGACTTAATCGTGATGATACACCTTCATACCAAATTGCATTTCTCTATCTCGAACGGTGTGGAAATTGTTTTGAGCCTGCCGTTTTGAATCCAAGATAGATACTTTTTTTCAAAATGTTGTAATATTTTCCTAAACTAGTCTTGATGATACACATTTATGCCAAATGTCGTATTTCTAGGTCAAACGATGTAGAAAATGGATTATGAGGTTCGCCATTTTGGTTCCAAGATTGTGTCTTTGGAGACATTTTGTAATAGTTTCCTAACCTACTAATGATATGTACCGTCATACTATATTTCGTTTTTCTAGCTCCAGCCGTTTAGGCTCTGTACTCTATAGAAATTTCATTTTGAGGCCATTTTGGATCCAAGGTGATAACTTTTTCAAGATTTTGTAATATTTTCTTAATCTACTAAAGATGACGTACCTTCATATCAATTTTCGGTTTTCTAGCTTCAGCCATTTATGCTGTGTATTCTTTGAAATATTACGTTTGGCGGCCATTATAAATACAAGATGACGACTTTTCAAAACGATGGATTTTTTTCCCTTTACCTATTTATCATCGTCCTTCATGCCAAAATTCATGTTTCTAGCTTCTCCCAAACACCCTAAACAATATGAGTGAGTGAGTGAATGTGTGTATTAATCAGTAAGCCTAAAATACGCAATTTCAGGGGTCCACAACTCGAAAATGCTTCAAGTTACGAATATGAAAGTTTGCACACCTGCACATATTTGCCATATCTCCTTAACTTTGAAAGCTCATGTTCCTATCTTTAACATTTTTTTTCTTACGGGGCCTCGAAATCGCCGATGTCGCCAAAAGCTCTTGTTCCTGTATAACATGCTTCTGGAAGTGCTGACGTTTGTGACGCGGAGAACTTGGCTGCATGCACTGCCGTAATATAATACAATTTCTCACCATTACAATTGTGTTTGTACACACTTGGAAGCTTGCATAAGAGGT
>JAGDQP010012892.1:0-22763 GCA_022664845.1 Lepisma saccharinum
ACTAAATGATTCTGTAAACAATATACTAATGATGACTACAGACGTACTCGAAACATTGTGTGATGTGCAAATCATGTACATTTAGGTACGAAAATGATAAATTATGTATCTAACATAAAGTTACTTTGTTTAATGTTACCTAGTTTGAATATGTTTCCTTTTTCCAAATACAAACATCAAGAAAATCAATATAATGCGTACTAGCACAATCTATTTATTTGCTTTTTATTTGACACCTTAAGTTAACTGTTCTTGAAGTCTCAACTGCTCGTCTGTTACTACATATTAATGATATTGGGCAAAGAAACAGGAAAAGAAGCATACTGCATCTGAAATAGGTACCAATCAGGCTTTACCTTCAAAGATGGAAACCCTGGGAATACGTCAGTCAGGATTGCTAAAACAATATTTAAAACGTTTAGTTTGTACGAACATACTCTGGTATGTTTATAGCTCGAGTAGTAGCGAACACAATTAGAGGTGTCAAAGCAGCTCATTCGGGATTGCCTCCTTTATGACTTTATGATGAGCTTGTCTGCAGCCGAATTCATTGAACCTTTGGGGATAATGTTGTAATAATAAATAATAAAATGATGTTTATGGGCGGTGATAGCACTAAGGCTTACGCCTTACGCGTAATTAATAAGCTCTTCTATGAAGTATTATAAAGATTTTTCCACTTAATTTGTAATGACGTCTATAGATTTCTTTAAAATCTATTTGCCTTCCTTGAGTTTTTTTTTGTGTTCAAAGAAGGGAAAATCCCTATTTTGATGCAAGGTAAGAAATGTGTCGCGACTTGTAGACGCTAGTCTTTGTATTAACACTCGATTTTCAACACTCTCATATCTTTGTTTGGCAATATGTTCGAACGTACGTTATGACGTATGAGAACCCTTTGTTTTCTTTGAATATTAGTAAGGTCGATTTTGTATTATAATTTCCCTATGTATATGATCATTAAGTGTTATTATGTGATGAGCTCGGATTTTTCGCGCAAGTCCTTATGGTTAAACTAGCATTTTATACTACCGATGATTGCGCGGAAATTCAGAGCTAACTTGTCTTTCTAGGTGCGAACTTCATGTCTCTCGTACCAAATTTTCGCGGGTAGTTCATCAAAGTGTTGTCTATAAACTGTTTTCCCTGAATTGTTTCTCGGCAAGTGTTGACCACGAGCTATTAGCTGTAATACGATTAACTGTCATTTGTGACATGTAAATCGTTATAAATTACAAGCTCGAAACTTCTTTATATTTTTATTGGAGTATTTTGCTAATCCTGATATCGAAAGATCAAACGCACAGTTCCGTTACTTATGCTAAATACCGGCGAATGTATACCCGTATGGCGGAGTTATACCTACCGTCGTTGTTTGCGACCGAACTTGTATATCACGTCGCGTAAGTTAGTTTAAAGCTGTGGCAGTACTGTGTAATTTAAAAAGGCAATGGCCTGTAATAACCAAATAATTGGTTCGTAATATACTCAGTTGAATTTATCTTACATTGTAGTGACTATGAATTGCTTCACTTGTTCATCTCAGTTAATGCAATCATACGACAAGCCGATTTCTACATCGAAGCAGAAGCAAGTTAAAATACTGGTTGGATACTCTTCTTGTTTAAGCAATGACAATGTGCTAGTGTTCTGCGGTATTTCTTAAGTCACTATTGTGTACCTCATCACTTGGACCCAAAGGAAGGTGATTCGTGGGACGTCATCCTTTGGATTTTCATCGAGGGGGCAGCATTCATTTCCATGATTTCATTAAATTGTATTTAAATGTGCGTAAATGTTTATGTCCTCCCAAATAAGACTTTGCATGATAGATTTAAGTATTAGTGCAAAGGGGCAATCGTTAAATATGGTTCTGTCTACCAATGAGATCAAACTTTCGAACATTGATTTTCCTCAGTCCATTGCTCCTTGGCGGAAACACGAAAGCAAAGGTTCATACTCGCAATTATAGCTTAGTTAAGAAATACCAACCGTGTAGGTTCCTATCGTGATCCCTACACGGGTCGATGTGGAAATGTATTCTCAATGGGTGGTTAAGAAATGCCTCGTCGACTCTTGAAACTAGTCATTCAAACTGTTCCAGTCACCCACGCCTCACTCTCAATATTTTGCGTGTAAGGTAGACTGTTCGTTTTATGTCATCTCTGAGTAGGCCTTGGCTGTGTAAGGTGACAAGGACGGATGAGAGGAGTCGATTAGAGGAAAGGTGACAAAGTGTCTGTGCACAACAATTATATTCAGTTCTTTGCGTTCTGGGCCGTCTGGTGGCTGTCCTAGTTGTCGTCATGGGGAATTCAGTAACTTTCAGAAGGAAATAAAACAACTACCTTATCTCGACTAGAATATAACGCATCCTGAAAATTTCTACGCCAGTGGTAATTCAAAATGAATTTAGATAATTCAGATATTCCCATGGGCTACACCAAATATTTGCGTTGAAGAAAGATAGGAGGCCTGAGCCTCAGATGCCTAAAGATTTCAAAATAAATTGAAATTGAAGGATCATAGGCCTACCTAAAACGTAATTCATTTGGTCTGAAGGACTCAGAACAAATTCTAAAAAAATCTACGGGAACCGATTGGACGGATCAATCTAGTTTATATTAGGCACGTGCAAACTTTATACCTGTTTCAGTGTGCATATTGCTCCAACAACACAAAATGGAACTTACTTAGAACTGTGCATATTCGCTTCTTTAATCGATGACCTCTTGCCATGTTTCTCGTAAAAGATGAATCCCACGTCGATAAAATTCCTGAGGTTTGGAGTCGAAGAACTATTGTTCGGCGGTTTTCACACCTTCCATATCATGACAGACTTTCCGAGCTAGAAAGTTGTGCAAAGCGAGAAACAGATGTTTGTTCGTCAAGGGAATAGGGTGGATGAGGTAAAACTTATCAACCAAAACCTACTAAATTTTGACGATTGATGACGAAGGTATGTGGCCTGGCATTTTCATGGTATATGTTGACTCCTTGGCGATCAAACAGGCCTGGCTGCTTCTATCGCAGTGCTGCATACAGTGTGTCCAACTGTTGAACTGTTCACAGTAGAAGGTGTCGTTAGTGGTTTAGTTAGGCTCCAGGGCCTTCCAGTGAATTATATACCTTTGACATCCCACACCACACCTTATATCACATTTTTGGGGTGAAGTTAAGGTTTAGGCGTCAATGAAGACGGTTCAGAAACAAGGCAAACAGTCCTTCGCTGCTTCATGTTCCTGTAAAGAACCCAGATCTCATTACCCGTGACAATACAATGAAGAACCGTACATTTTTGTATCGGGATAGCAAAGAAGCGCAAGTCCGCCCCCCCCCCTTCCAGTGAGTTCCTCTCAGCTGATGTGAAACCTAAAGATCAAACTTTATGGTAAAACCCAGAAAATCAAGCCATTTTCCAAATGTTGTCGTGTGTACCTGGAAGGCTTTCGCCAATATTTCTCTAGTTGAATTCGGACAGTTTATTGCGGCTTGGTGGCCGGGAAACACTAATGTACCCCCAGACCGTGGTTGAACTTGACATCTTCTGTCTCCGCCCCTGAATTTTCGAAACCTGCGACAACATGAGCTATCGTCAACTGCATTTTCACTTTATACCTTGTCGAATGTTGCGGCGGGCTGCGGCCGCATTATTGGCTTTTACGAATACATAAAGTAAACATTGGCTGATATGCTCCTTCATTCATCCACTTCACTGGCTCGATATGCTGTTTTTATCAGCTCGTTCACACTCACTGTCTGTGCCTTTAGCTACTCTGATGTTTCCCTGATTCACGCACTGGCAGCGCTATCTGTGAAGTGAGTATTCCGCTAACCTTTGACAAGTGAAAACGAGTAGAAGTTTTGCATTTATCAAGTAGCAAGCTATTTCGAATTCAATATTGATGAAGAGAAATTGGAATTTCATGCCATGAAAACAAAATGTCCTACGAATTATTTCATTTGTGGAAGCCATCCCACTCCAAGTACGTACCAGAGCATTTACATACTGTACCTACTGAAAACCTGACAATCTTATGCCATTTACGTCAGTTAAAGAAAATGACTTATTGAGGAACTGTGCTGAGATATGCGCTGAAATAGCAAATACAACACCTTCACGAATGACTGTTTTCCAGTCTTATTCTCTATAACTTGGACAAGTAATTGTCAACGGATAACCATGTGTAAAGTGGTAAATCTCCAGAAACAGCACCAATTTCCAAAAAGAAGGGTTTGTAATTTCCATTTTAGTAAATTCTAATCCGTAAGAGAATTATGCAATTATGAAAGAAACAGAATCAGAGACAAGGCCATAGAAGAAAAATAGTTTGCCCAGAGAGAAACCTAGTCTTGCAATAATGAGGAGAAATATTAACGACAATGGACAGTATCAAAAATTTGGTTTAAATTGTAACCAAAAGGAAATTATTCGGGTTGTTTCGAAATGGGTTGAATGCACTAACTGTAAGAAGTAGTTTCATATTAACTGCGTATGGAAGTAACCTTGTAAGCACTTGCCTACATAAATATGATGATTTAGAATTTGATAACAGGACAATTTGTGTGTGAGTTTTGTGCTCACATTTATACTAATACTGATGGAAAATTAAAATTAACTAACGCATGCTGAGCTTGAATTAATGTGACATAACATAATTTTCTTTATCTTTTATCAATTCATGATTATGAAGTTATACACCACTTTAAGTTTGTAATAAGGTATATACCCCAATTTTGATACTGTAGGAAACTTTCTATAAAACCTGTTATTAACTTAATTTGATCTTATTTCATTTGTATTATTATTATCTTATGATGCCTAGACTGTTGGTTTTATTGACATCGTTTTACGCAAACGCGATTTCCTGACTTAAATTGGGTGAAAATCATTTCAATATTAATTACCATTTCATGAAATAGGGTTATTACCAAAACATATGACTAATCGTATTGGTGTAATACCTACCTACTTCTTTGGTGTCCACTATTGAATATGAGAATAACCACAACTAAATAAACAGCGACCACTACTAAGAAAATTCACGAAAAAATAAAATATTTCTTAACTATAACTTGTAGGAATAAGAAAAGTTCTATTTACTGATTGTACAATATTAAGTGTAGCGTTGAAGCACAAGCTACAGTAATAAATTAAAATTAAAATATCCGTAAAGGTGACCACTTCTAACCGAACTTTTATTAACTTCCTAAACGAGCTGGTAACTTCTAAAGACTGGGTCTACAGTTTTTTGTAAGGTGAGCTCTGAATCTCTCCATTCAATTGACTCCTCCAGAAATTGAACCCGTGACCCCAAAGACAGTACTGACCGAGTCACCTTAAATTATTAAACGGCTGGGTGTATCTAAATGAAACTGCTTTTATATTTTCTTCCGAACAACCGTTTGGGAATCAAACATTTCCAGAATTGTCGTAACTCCTTTTAATTTTAAAGTGAGCATCGACACATTTCTGTCTGCAATAACAGAAAGACGGTTACTTGCGGGTTATACGATTGTGTACATAGTGTGTCATACTTAAGGTCAAGAATTGCAAAGACAACAACATATTACCCAATTTAAGTGTTAACATAGTGATGACTCACCTTGTACATTTATAGGTTCCATGCATAAACTCATTACATGTCTGAGGTATGTCATCTCTAGGCGATTTTTATACCGCGGTAAACAGTTTTTTGTTGATTCCAAAGCGGTATTTTTCTATCGAGACTGAGAGAAATCATGGAAAACGTCTTGAAACGGTTTAAATATTACGTCTGCGTCCAAGGGGAGATGATTCAAGGTTTGCTGATTTTTGGTCGGCGTTTATGTATTAGGGATAGGACATCTGCTTAATTTTGCTTAGTGAGGAGACAAGGGTATAAAATGACTAAAAATGTCCTGACATAATATTTGAACTGTAACTGTTCAGTCGATATCGAGATGATGAATATGCCAAATGATAGGTCTTAGCATGCTTACTTTAACAACTACAATATTAGCTGCCACAACTTTGTGTTAGCCTCGTAATACATATGGAACATACTATACTATACTATCCTGCACAAAACAACCGAATAAAATAAAAAATACGAGACAAACGTAAATGAAATGTCCCTGAACATGTAATAGGCGAAGAG
Source organism: Lepisma saccharinum (assembly GCA_022664845.1). Taxonomy (NCBI): domain Eukaryota; kingdom Metazoa; phylum Arthropoda; class Insecta; order Zygentoma; family Lepismatidae; genus Lepisma; species Lepisma saccharinum. The sequence goes on from JAGDQP010012892.1 coordinate 6,141, forward strand.
AAAAATGGAACGGACAATATCACGTTAATCCGCCATCTTGGATTCCACTTGAAAATTTTAAATAGGAAGTGATGGCTGTGACATATCAACTAGCACTAAAATTTCCTTAAGAATTCATAACTGTGGTTGGGTTTTGCCTATCTCTAATGGTTCGTGAGATTTGTAACAGTTTTTCCATTAGTGTTCGTTTCCGGTTCACTAATTGTGAAGATGATACTCACGAAAGCTAAACACACAGAGATTGCTCTGATGTCGGGTGAACGAAGGGTGCGCCATCGCAGATGATTTCAACCATCGCCATGCTAAAAGGAATAATATCTCACCTAACGAAGTTGCTACCCTCCTATCCTTCGACCCGACAGTTCACCAACCTCCCCGCACCATTTGCATATGTTTCATGTTCCTTTACGTAACTGATAAACAATGATTTGTGAAGCGTTGTATAACACGGATTTGGCGATTATGTTATCAGGTGGTTAATACAATAGGTAGATGGATTGATTGAGTGGCCACCACGATCCCCTATTCCCTTTGGATATTTCTTTGTGACGGTACTTGAAGGTTAATGTATACCAATGTTGCATAATGGAGTTTCCTATCTGAACAGAGGAAATCATTGACAGTGAGGTATGTGTATTGTACACGTGCGCAATTATCACCTGACGTGCTTCGTAGAGCGCACGATGACGTTTGCGGAAGTGCTTCAATGAGAACGGCGTCAATGTGAAACATATTCTGTGAAGGTGATTGTGGATTTTGTGGTTCACAGCTGTTCTCCATATTGATGAGTGTGTTTGTTATGGTGTTACAAGGTGTATATGGCACGTAATTCTTTCTTTTGGAACAACCTGCCCAGTTCAAAAACTACTCTAATTTGTTCATAAGTACAACACGGTTACAGTTATCATAAATTGCATCGCATCATTCAGTTTCTTGTTGCAAGAAGATGTCATTTGATATATTGTATGGCCATGTTGCAATCTGCAAGTTTCAAGTTGAATCCAAGATGGCGGATTGAAAGATGGCCGCCTGCAATGTGGTATGGTCCGTTTCATTTTCGCCATCTCCTATAACATGTTCAGGGACATTCCATTCCTGTTAGTCTGGCATTTTTTAATTTTATTCGACTGTTTTGAACAGTGTGTCTCCACCGTGTATAGTATTTTACATATTTATTGCGAGGCTAAGACAAAGTTGTGGCAGCTAATATTGTAGCTGTTATAGCAAGCATGTTAGGGCCTATCATTTGGGATATTCATTATCTCGATATCGACTGAACAGTTCACCAAGTTCCCTTGTTATATATTGTTTGCAGATAGTGAACCTAAATTTAGACAATTTGGAGAAAATGTTTTCTCTCTCCACTGTAGATAGGTTATATTAGGTAAATTATATTTATTGGTTTACATATATGGGATACATTCCATGTTTCTCTTATAGATAGCTTTATGGGAGGGTATTTAAATAATCCAAACATCGCTTCCAATTAAGCAAACGTTGCACATCATAGAGAGATTCCTGATTCATTAAATTTTGTTTCCTCTTTTTGTGAGTAAGTGCATCTCACTTCAACTTCCGTGAGTATATGGATGTATGTATTGAGATATAATTGTGAATTATTGTACTTCGTTTAAATTTCGGGGAGGCTTAGAAATTACAATTTTTTATATCAGTTTTATTGCAAACTTGAGACATTTTACCTTATACAAAATGTCTCAACGTAGAAACTTAGCAACTCTTAAATTTGTGTGAAAATGTTGCTGCTAGCGAGCGTTTACACTATTAAACGACAGCTATCAGTAAACTGTTTTCGTTTATATGAAGAAAAGCCAAAGCATCAAATGTTTTCAGGCTAGTAATTTACTATTTTTCCCTAATGTAGTTTCCTCGAACTCGAGAACTCATATTTTCGTGATGTTAAAAAATTTCATTAGTGAGGAACTAGATATTGTGTGATATCACTCTGATCATCATGCACTTCCTCAGAGAGAACCACTACCCACCGAGATGTGAGGACCAAACATGTTTGCACTCTACGAAAGTTTGTACTTTTAGTTAAATTGCAATGAATTTGCGAGGATAGTTTTTGTTTCCAAATATTATAGACCAGTGAGCTGTTGGAATATTAATTTTGCTAATTAGTTTGTAAGAAACCGTAAGGGTTCATATAGTTCTTTAATTCAACGTATCTAGTTCTCTCCTTCAGCTATAAATTGCCGGATGTGGGAAGAGTTTCTTGAGCTGGGTCTGATAGATCCGACGTTACCAATGACGTCTAATAACTCTTTCCAGGACGTTAAATTTTCCATAAAAATAGTTTTCATTGTTGCTTTATTTTAGAGTGAATGCCAACTGCTTATCGCTCTCATTTGAACAAACTTCAGAAATCATTCAGTCTTAAGTTTTGAAGTTGTTTATTACGTACTTTGTGTATAGAGTGTGTGTTTAAAATAGCCAAAACTTATGAAACTAGGACTTAGAGAATCAGGTGCATGTTTGAAAATGAATTAAATAATGTGTCCTCTGTAATGGAAGTTCATGAAGATGTAGATCTTAGTTTCAGAAAAAAAATACCTCCTATATTCGCAAATCCAAGAAATATGGAAGAATATTTCATAGCAGTTAGTCTGCTTTTCAATATGATTGTACAATTGCGTATTGTGCACATAAGAAGAACCGATGTGTTGTGTTGATCTCAAACATGCATTAATCTTAGCCAAAGATGCCAAAATCTTCGATTTAGTACAATTATGATTCAATAAATTAGAGTGCGATCGAATTCAGAAGTAGTAAATGTTAAGGGTCTCGCAAACGTACCGCTACAAATAATAATATTTTTCTCACGTTGCAGCTCTAGGGTTAAGTGGCATGAAAGTCTGAGTTATACTCCCTGCTATCTTACCGTAATTATGAGAACATAATGGTAGATAATCCAATGAAATTACGAATCAGTAAGATTACATACAACGAAGTTTGTAGATATTTTATAAAAAATATCAGAAACTCTTAGAAAATGTACAGAGATTCGAACAGCGGAAAACTATTTCATAGATATGTCTTAAATATCTGTTAATGAATCTTCTTCCTCAATAACTACTTGGAGTGTTTTTGCTTGGAATAGGTAGTCGCTTTGTGTGAAGAGGGGATTTTTAAACACAAGTTAGAAGATGACTGCCATGCTTTCAAAATTTTCTTTTACAACAAAGTAAGAGTATCAAGCTTAGTCATTCCTTGGCTATATATTCGTTCGAGTATTGACTAGTAAACTAGAATTTTGGACTCATATTTTATTTACGTTAACACTCCGAAATCGAGCATTTCAAACAAAAGACGGATTTCTTTATCAAACAGTCGTTCTCACACATCAGTTTTGCCTAAAACTAGGTTTCTATTTTTACCTCAAACTTCGTTTGTTTTCAAACCCAGTTATTTTATACTTTCACAAACTTTGCTTTTAATTGGGCATCTTGGATGAATGTTTCTCTCCTTACATATATATTTTCTCTTATATTCTTTTCGTTTTCTAAAGGCGAAATTGGAGACTAAGGTAAGAAAACCAGGAAGGTGACTTTCAACAACAAGGATAAGACATAAATATAGTCACCATAAGAAAGGTTCATCTTTAACTGTTCCAGATGTTAAAGAAGAGCTCGTATCAGAACTAGTGCTTGTATTGTGGCTCTAGTTAGTGTCAGGGAAAAGGACGGATCATCTTTTCTTATTGGAATGTGAGACAATAGTAATTGATACCTGCTGATGTTGCTCTATTTCTTTGCACGAAGTATTGCTGATGAGTCTAACAGGTACTTCCGAGGATATGTGCAGATGCTTGCCGAAATGTGTATTTTAACGTTAAAAGCAGGAAAGTTGGTACATGAACTAAGTAAGCATTGTAAAGATTAGAAAATAGATATTTTTAAAGTGGGGCGATTACGAAAGGGCTAAACATGGTTCTTGAATCGAAGGGCTTTTGAATTCCTAGCACCGTTTAGAAATTACTATTTTACATTTATGGAGCCATAACTACTTGACCATGATGAAAAATAATATTGGAGACTGGAACACTTAAATCCAATTAATAAACTCGCTCTAAAGAAAATTAATAGCGGTTACCTATCTTCGCAGCTTATTTAGAAGCATCTTATCAGTACATTGATAATACCATTTTCTTCTTTCGAAATTTATAATTAATTTTGAGAAAATATCAGGAAACTTGCCAGAGAAATGCAGGTCCTTTCAAGTTGCAATGTTTACGGTGTGTCCGAACTACTTCAATAAAGTCATCGACAGTGCCGTAACGTCACACTCATGGAAATCATCAAATAGCATTAAGTATTAACTCAATTAGCATAATGTTCTCCATCATCACAAATGTATCTATTTATAGTATTGAAACACTTTATAAAGTGAATTATTAGTAATTTAAGTTAGTAAACTTAATGTACTGAGACGGCAAACATGTTAATATTAACTTTAAAGTGTGCACTTTCCTACATTACATATAACTCGTTAAGCGAATCACAAAATTATATTATAGTCGGTAAAATATACATAATATATATGTTACGATTGCATTTGCAATCTAAAAGAGAGATGCATTGCAGAATGCCATACAAGAAACCGCGGTCACAGTCATAGTTAACGAGAGCTTAACTTGGAATGATCAACACAAACTTGATACGACGCCACGAAGCTGTCAGTTTACGGCACAACCTCCAACGCAAACCTCTTCTCCCGCAAAAATGGTATTAGCATGATTTGTACTGTATGGTAATACAATACAAATCCTACGGCGAATATGGTTTTGAAGCGTATTTGGAAGAGTTCACATCGACCTCACGCTTCAAAAGGCACTAGACGACTTGCTTGACCTCAGTCCCGCCTAAAGTTCACATGACCAACAGCAAGCTCTTTAGCAAACCAATCCATGTGAATAAAACATTCTTCAAGTAACTCAGTGCGCTCTCTAATGGAAAAAGGAAAGAATATATAAGAGCGCTCAGTTTGCTTCTTGGGAAATAATTTCACATGTGGAGTTAAAAGTCGATCTATATGAGAAGATCACTTCCTCTTCTACGTGGAATCTTTGGCCAATCTTTTTTGGATTTATTTTGTCCTCGACCAACACAATTATTAACGCGCTGTTCCAGTGCATTAGCGAGATGTGTTGCTGCTGAGGGATCAGAATCCAAAACGATTTCAAGAACTTCCCAAGAGAGAATTCACAGCACAGAAGATAAAATGGCTTTTATCCAAATTATCTATCAAGTAATGGCACGAGAAGGATAATACATGAGTTAAGGGTAGCGAAGGAGTTATTATGCTGACGGTGAATCCAATTCAACTTTTGAGATTGATGACTTCTGGCAGGATAAGTTGTAATTAAACGTGCTTTTAATGTCCTCCAGCTCAAATGAACACTGGCCATGAATGTAGACTCATAAAGTGTCTCTGGAGATATGTAATAAGAGTATTATTCATAATCCACGTGGATAATCGACGTGTTGACAGACTTTGCAAAAAGCAACACAGTGAGTACACGACGAATAAATACTCTTTTAAAGACCTTTTACGTTCCTCGATGAACGATGTTAAGAATTAATAATATGTTCATATTGCGCAAATATCGACCGATCATGGTCTTTTGATCCACATCACCAGCAAACCTTGTCTCGTTATTTTAACTAACAGACAAGCGAGTGCAAATTTTAACAACCTTCAACCAGGGCATAACTAGAAACGCACACACAAGAACAATATAGATTATTTGGCTGTTGTGGGTTACTAACTAGTATATGTGCTTGTTCAGCTATCCTTTGCAGTGCGTGCCCGCGGGACATTAACTTATAAGTTGGCAACAATGTGGGAAACTTTGTTGCTTATATTTTTTATGTAAAAAACGACAAGCTCAAGTTGTTTTAGTAATAACTGAAATCCTTTATTGTAAGATGTACACAAACCAATAATTCCCCTTTAAAATAAATTTGTTTAAGCTCATTAATATTTTTCTTGTTTCTTTTTCAAAATAAATATTAAGTGAAATTATTTGAATTATTTTAAATAATATCATAAAGCCTCAGAAGTTTCGCAGCACACTTAGCAAATCACGCGGCACAGTAGTTGGGAATCACTGCTGCAGAGTCATCATGTCAAAGTGAGCACTTCGAGTTTGTAGTTCCACCATATGGTTTCGGAATGTTTCCAGCTCTAGTACGTGCTGAAATATCTTCGATAAGTCATCCTCTCAACCCCTTCCTTGACGTCCATCTACACTCATTGCAGATTTAATGTATTAATGTGAAAATAGGGTATTTCAACGAAACAATATATTGTGTTATGGACCGTTGTTGGAAGAGCATTTCAGTGAGTTTACCAGTATGGAATGGACATTCCAAACTGGAATTTATGGAGTGTTCTTTGTAGAACAGCTGTGGGCCGCTGCGGAGGACTAGCGCCCGAATGAAAAATGCTACGTTGTTTTAAGCGCAATGTTTCAAACGTATACTGTAATGAACAGGTTTCACAAAGCATGAATAGGGTCGGAACTAGAAGCGCCGAATGCGTAATGACAAATATATCGACAAATAGTGGCGAGTCTTGTCGACATAAGCTATCGAAGTTGTACCCAAAGAATATAGTTGGGCAATGCTTATTACCAAGTATTGTAATTTAGAAGGGATTGCCCACAAAATAAATTTTATTTTGATGGAATTGAGGGTGGCTGGTAGAGAAACATAGGAATCTAATGACAGCTGTAGTCATCCATCATAAACTTTCTTCAATGACATCCTTCGGGGAGAACTGCGATTGACATTTGCTAAGCTATCATTAATTATCTAGGTTTAATCTCGTTTGTGTACATTCCTCAATAGTTTTTAATGCATGCAGCTTCGGCACTATGCATTTTAATGACAAAGTTTGGCATTATCAATTTTCATGCTTGCACTCTGGGAAATTCGTTCTTGAAAATTGTCGTTCATGTTTGAAACACTGTGTACACCTGTGTCGTGTACCTCTGGAGCCCATGCTTCGTCAAATCCATTCCCTTCCCCTGGTTCAAGATTGCAGAACTCGTTAGTAGGTGAATATTCTTTGAAGACATGCCAGTGTATATTAAGTAAATTGAGCGAGATACAATATGGAGTGTTTCTCTTCTCTACCTATTGTAATTTATTCTCAGAATGTTTTTATTTATTTATCATTAGTTGCTGTTTCAAGTATATTTCAAGTTCTAATTGTTTCTCACTGCAAAACTCATCATGTAATGTTTGAATTGTCGTTTTCCAATTTATTAGATCGAATGGTGACCTCTTTGATGCGTTAATAAAACCATCAGATATATTTTCAACTGAAATTATTTCCAGCTATTTTCGAACATTTTTACTGAACAGGAAATATTTTGCTCTTCCAGGTTACTCAGAGGCAAGACGTAACTCAGCCCGACAGCCGCACCCCTGGGGTAAGTTCTTTAACCTTGTATATCATGGAATATTAAAGGAATTGAACATTAAACAGAGCAGATTTGAATATTCCATTGTTGAAATTGTTACATTCTAAATAATATTTTAGTTTCTTTAGGCTGAATTATTTTGCTCTGTTTATAAAACATATAACATAGGGGGGAGATTTACTGCCCAATTTGAAAATGACACCGCACACAATCCAAATAGTTTTCTGAAATATAGCTATTACACTAGTTCGAAACATTCGTGTTTAAGAGGGCTCCTCGCTCCAGTCCCCATATTTTTAACATTTTTCAAAATATTTCAGAAACTGAGAGTACTATCAAAAATATAAATTCATAGCGCACTACAACTTAAAAATTACTATGAATTGCAATGGACAGCAATCTCGAAGTCTTGTCGATTGTTGAGTGCTCAGACTTCAATTAAATAATGACGTCATAATCTTTGAAAGCGTATCACTCGTCAATCGACACGATCTCGAGATCGCATTCCATAGTAATTCGTAAGTTTAGTGCGCTATGAATTTACATTTTTGAAAATTCTCTTAGTTTTAGAAATATTTTGAAAACTGTTAAAAATGGGACGATTGGAACGAGGAGCCATGTTAAGCGTTGAAAAATATGAGTCAAAAGACGTTACCTAAACTAAATTGAAAGAAAGTCAAAAGAAAATATATTATTTGTGAATGTGATGTCTAATGAGTAGGTGATATAACAATTGGGATGTGAGAGATATGATTTATAGCACGTACATATATACGATGTTAAATTTATAATTTGAATTAACATTTACAATTTGCATAATGAAAACCGCGATGTCTGAAAATATTTCATGACGGGAAACCTTATTTTGTTTAGGTTAGGTTAGATTAGGGATGACACGTATTTTTCGCCACAGGTTTATGTTAGAAGCAAAAATAAAAAGCATGAACTGTGGAAATCCGTGGTCATGTTCACACTAAGCTAACAACTGCGTCATATCTTCCATACGCGTTTATGACGTAGAAAGTGCGTCATATCTCCTACACAATAAATATTTCATATATTCTGGAAACAGTTTTCCTTTAGAAAAAGGTAGTATGTTAATGATTTTCGCATGGTGTATACATAATGATTATAGCTTTCAACTTTTAGAGAAACATTTATGATAGAAAGGTGTAGAGTCAATATACAAATCTTATAACACTAGAATTTTAAAACTTCACGATTCGCTCTACAGTATATAGGCCTGTGGAGATTTGAATGAAAAATATAACTTACCTGGAATACACGTCGATCGCAAGCAACTTTAAAACCAGCTCTTACTAACAAACTTCCATCACACTGACTGCACACATGCAACCCCATGTAGCCAAGAATTATTGAACAAATGTTATATCACCTGTTGAACAAATGTTTTTATTAATATTAAAGCAATAGAATACGCAAAAGATCCAAATCAATAAAAGCATGTAATTCACCATTTCCAGTTATTTTGCTGAGAGTTCTCGTGGCAACAGAAAACAATGTTTTCTCCATTGTTATATTAGTGTATATAACGTAACGGGATCGTTAAAGTATTAAGAAAGCATTCAGACGGGGAAGGGTGTTCAAACTTTGTTTATTTTTACTGACAATGAGAGGCAGCTAGAGTAATGCTTAGGTAAGACAGACAAACGTGAGCGCAAGAGACTGTACTTCTATGTTGCCGTAACTTCCATTTTTAGTCCGGATAATTTTGATAAAACACAACAATAAAATGAACAAAATATCGTGTATTCCTAAATCATTATTTGAGTCTTTTAAATTAATTTACATTTACGAAATTAATTGTAAAACTGTTAAACGTTTAATGTAATGTTGACTGTTTTAATTTATCCTTCAATGAAATTTGTTGCTCGTTTAATATATATTCACTTAAAATATATTAGTGTAGATTTTATAGATTTAAACAGTTATGCAGACAACAACATAACAATAAGAAATTTGACCAATCTTGCGTAAGCACGATGGAAGAGGATGGAACATCTGCTTATCTTGGCATACAAGTGCGAAGAGGGTATAAAATTGTGCTTATGTAATACTTGAAAATGCCCAAATGTATAAATCGTTAATAGCTTACATAACGTTGGTAGAATATGGATGATGAAATCATCTATCGAAAATAATCTTCTAAAAGAAATGACTGAAATTAAAACAAAGTTAATAGAAAGTTTAACAGGATATTTATTTTATAAGGTAATGCATAAAGTAAGGCCATTTGAAGATTTGACTCGCAGACAATTGATTGTTTCGATACTGATCTTTTTCAAATTCATCATCGTCAGTATTCTTCTGAAAGCGATTGGGGAGATGAACTTAAAACTTAATTCGTGGTAAATATACAGTTTTGGAAGAAAATGTAGTTGTTTATTGTTAGTAGTCTCAATATTTTAAGAGAAATCAATTTGGGCTTATTAGGATCATGAGTTCCACATAAGTTAACTCTAAGCACGGTTAATTCTGGAGCATGTTCGAAGTGATAAAACTAAGGAAACCAGTTATTAAATGACTAACGTTTATACTAGAAAGCAAATTAAAGCTTTTACATTTGCTTAGTGGTAGAGCAACTGTCAGGCAAACAGAAAACCAGGATTCGATTTTCTGACAATTCAGTATCAATTCCTTATTTCATCTTTCAATCTTTTCCACACATTTGGAAAATAGTATACGAATGATATAAGATCAACAAAGATAAATAAAATGTTTTAGAACTAAAATGAATATAACATATTCATGCGAATCATTGCATAATACATGCCGAAATAAGAAACTAAAAATGGGATCTTCTCGTGTTTCCTTTCAACTTTTGTCTATAAATACAATTATCACAATGTTATAATAAATTTCATTTTAGATTTTTGAAGCAGTTTAAATACGCTCTAGGAATGTATAGATTGAATTTTATTTGCTAAAAATAAATTTACTAATCACGTCGTCCTATCAACAAAATCAGACGGTAGTGCAGCTTCCTTCCTCACTCTATTGTCGCTTACCGGGGGGCACAATGATTGATAATGAATCATCACACTCAGCAAAATTTGCAAATAAAACAGATGGTATTCACTACCATAATTAAAGACCTGAATTGAAAACATCCCAAGTCCACTTTTTTCGTATTTTCATTTTTTCTGTTCGTCGGTATCTGTGTTCCAAGGGCTATCCACATGCATAAATATTACCTCCTAATCCCAGCACAAAAACTCATTTTTACAACAAAATAATTTCCGCTTAATAGGATAACATATGAAGACCTTGGACTGTTTCTCGTTCCTCCTGAAAAATATACTCCGGTGGATTTGTGATTTTTTCAATTCAGGTCTTCAATTACAGCAGTTGCACTTTCTAAATGGTCTATATGATCTTATTAATTGGTTAGCATTGTATTCTTTAAGTACTATTTATATTAGGTGAAAATAATTTATAATATACCCTACGTTATCTGTTCCTCAAATATTCTGCAGAGGATTATTTTCAGTTTTTACATTAGTTGTTGCAAATGTAAAGAGTAGTCAAATTAAATTCCTTCTTCGAAAAATGTTACAAAAATTGGTGCTTTTCAAATAACGTAGGTACTGAAATATCCTAGAAAATCATTGTGGCACTGTATTGCACAGTGGTCAAAATAATGTGAAAGTAAAGACAATTGACTTGTCTTTTGCCACGGCATACCTAAGCGACTATAGATCACAATCTTGAATATATGTGTATAATATTTCATTCTTCCCATTTCCTCTCAATACAAGAAAGGAGATACATTATATTACTTAATATAATTTCTCATTGCTAACAACAAAATTAAATTAAATAACTTTTAATATTTTTTTCAGTGGCCGGCGAAGTACCAGTTCTCATACAAAGTACATGACAGTAACGGGAATGATTTTGGTCATTCAGAGTCTCGGGATGGTAATATTACTAAGGGACACTACCACGTATTGTTACCAGATGGCCGTCTTCAGAACGTTCACTATTGGGTGGATCATACAGGCTATCACGCAACGGTTACCTACAACAAAGTATCCAAACACCCATCCTGAGTAGAACTTCAATGTCCACTGACATTTGTTACCCAAAATATAATCTTCAGTTCCTGTGATTAACTCCTGACATGAAGTCACCAAAGAATGTAACTACGCAAAATGAAGTATCTCCCAGAAGAATGCAATAGAGTATCAATACTAAAGAATGTTTGGATATCATCCGTGTCGTATTCGTTTTGCCTTTTACTGCAAACGGATAGAAATGATTAAGGAGTTTAACGGAGTTTACTTTTGTGTAATATGGGTATGAATATAGAATTCATACGAGTGAGATTTGTGTATAAACAAATATACGGAATGTATTGTTACGTATTATTTTGACGTACAGACAATTTTATTTAAACTTCATTTATTGCAGTATCTCTGCATATATCTCATAGTTTTTAAGGTCATAATATATTAGACGATTATTGCCTTAGGTTGATAACAGAAAAGTATACTTAAAGTGATTTTCTAAACTAGAATCTTTACTGTTAAAAATATTACAGAACTTAGTAATAATCTGAAAAGTGAAAGTGCCAAACGAATTACTGAAATTATTTAACCTCATCTGAATATATTTCAATCAATGCACTGTTGGAATGTAGCTTGCTAATCATATGACTTGTAAAATATTACTTTGTTATAAAAATTTTAAAATTAATAATTGTTTCCATACTAGCCATTGGTAGATCTACTAAGAGTTCCATTACGTAAATATTAAAGTGGTATAAAGAATAGGCTAATACGAAATTTACTCAAACTCTATCGAAGAGACGCATTCTTTAATTTTTAGGTAAATTATTCTCGGGCAACAATAGTCTCTTTTTAGGACTTTTATAGTAGATGTCATGGCTAAGTAACCTACAAACCATGAAAGTTTAAAGTGGCCCTCAGATGCGGCCATCGTAATGCTATCATATGGAACATCTTGATTTTAGGGGTCCAAGCCAATCGTCATGATTACAAACATAATCAATTTTGATAACAACAAAGCACGTCAAAGAAATACAATGATCGTAATAATGTACACAGTTAAGTTAGTTCTTACATTACTAGATGAAAAAGAAAATTATGTCGATAGAGTGCATTCAAACACAAGAAAATTGGCCTTTCCTTCTCGTTTTAAACTATCCGAGCAAAAACACAGACGTGCAAAAATTCCAGGCAATTTCTTCAGTCCTAAAAAGTGGTGAAATGGAGGACAGATGGGCATGTAAGAAGAACACTGGAACTTGGCGCGAGGTGGCAAGATTCATAATGTTCGACTTCGAGCTTTAGATTGGTGGTGGTGGACGTGGTGAGTTTTAGGGTCACCACCAGTCTTATGGCTTGAAGATCATGAATTCCAGTGTCAAGGAACTTGGCTCATCCGTCTTCCATTTCATCACTTTTCAGAGCTAAAGAACTTAGCTGAACTGTTTACACCTCTGGTGTTTTGCTCGGATTTCACAGCAGCAAGACTCTCCGGGGGACTGCGCCCCCATGGGGTAGACTCCAAGAATCCAAGATTTCGATCCAAGATAGCGATTTTTTTTTCAAAATGATGTAATATTTTCCTAAACTACTCTTGATAATACACATTCATGCCAAATGTCGTATCTCTAGGTCAAACAATGTGGAAAATGGATTAGGAGGTCCGCCCTTTTGATTCCAAGTCTGTGTATTTGGAGACATTTTATAATATTTTCCTAACCTACTAATGATATGTACCGTCATAGTATATTTCGTTTTTCTAGCTCCAGCCGTTTAGGCTGTGTATCTATGTAAATTTCATTTTGGGGCTATTTTGGATCCAAGGTGAAAACATTTTCAAGATTTTGTAATATTTCCTTAACCTACTAAAGTTGATGTACCTTAAAAGAAAATTTCGGTTTTTCTTTTAAGGCTATGTATTCTTGGAAATTTTACGTTTGGTGGCCATTATGAATACAAGATGGTGACTTTTCAAAATGATGGAATATTTTCCCTTTACCTATTTATCACCCTCCACCTTCATATCAAATTTCATGTTTCTAGCTTATCCCGAACACTCTAAACAATATGAGTGAGTGAGTGAATGTGAGTGTATGAATCAGTACCCTAAAATACGCCTTACTTGTTATTACATTCACTTCTTTTTTAACATAAAACAATGCCGAAATATAAGAAAAAGGTTGTTAATTATATACGTTATTGCTACATAACGTATTGCATTTAATGTCAAATCCTTTCTTTTATTATAAACAGTTTGTTTAATAGCTTATATCGGACACATATAGCCTCATTTCAGATTTCGTCCAAGGTGCGGAACTAGTAATGCAAAGTATATTGCTTCGTTACACATAATGATGAGGCATTGTCAGCTTTACGTACAATTGCCGCGTTTTTCTTTCGAATATCGAAATTTGATTTGTAAGTAATTTATTTAGGAAAATGTGTGATACAACTAATTTTCAACTCCCCCTCCTCCTTCTCCTCTCCTCTCTCCCTCTAATCATGAATATGGACAAAAAGTCAAAATAAGATTTTGGAAATGTATCACTCATTTAATTATGTAAATTAATTTATAATGCTGCGCACCGGTAGCTTTATAAATTAACAAATAATAATAGCGTTAATTGAACGTCTATTGAAAAATCAATAAGTCTCCAATAGTTTTAAACTACTCTGTAAGAGGGGAGAAATCTCCAGCCCACAGATATATTAATATTAAATAAAGTAAGGTTTGTAATATTAGAAAAGATTTAAAATTATACACATTTAAAAGATGTAACGTACATATATTACTACACTCATGTGCACGTTCAATTTGAATACAATTTCATATTTTCAAAATTACTTCTGATGTTAACTTTAAATTTCAAAACCGCTTATTATTTTCGTTCGTTTGCGTAAAAAAGATTTGGGTCGTGGGTAGAAGTAAAAGGAAACACAACTTCGCTAAGAAATAGAAAATCTCATTTGTACCCTTTGTTGTTAATTCAGAAACAAATCACACACGTTGGTGGGAGTTTGACAATTATGGTGGCATATCTTATACTTGGCACGTCATAAGAAAATATAATAATAAGGTAGAGCTGACCTTTCTCTCTCCGTGAAACTCTGAATATGGACTTCGTAACTTCTTGGATGTGTGTGAGAATCATGTCAACAATGTTTATATTGTCTTGCATATCTTCGTTTCCTGACTATTCTCATGTTTCTTTTCGTTTCATGCAAAATTTGCAAAGCATAGAAATTAAGTAGATAAGCATCAACCGTGCATTACTTCTAAGTTATTTTTATTCGCATTTGAAGGTAGATGAAATATTTTAATGCTACCATCCTTAGAGCGCTAAAGAAAAGAAGGCTGTTCTTTTGTTAACATTTTCAAATTTCAGGTTTGTTTTCATATATGATAATTACATTCAATGAAATAGATCATGATTATTTTGACACGCACAAAAAGATTAATGAAGATTAAGAGAAGTAACAATCAAAATATTATACGATCAATTTACCCGTTTGCCTTAGAATATAAATCCATTATAAAAAAAATACTTTCATTTAACACACCAATATCTTCATACTTTTCTTTAACACACAAGTACACATAGGTTAGTATCATATTCTACGAGCATTTTAGTATAACCAGCAGTTTTGAAGAGGTGAAAGATATGGACTTATAGAAATATGGAATTCGTATATAAATTAAACAATAGATACTTAATATTGTTTCAAGTTACTCACCCTACCTGATTTCTGTACCTCTTTCAAGTGTCAAAGCCTCTTGTTTTCAGAGTTTTACTCGACAGGCTCTTAAAACAAACTGAAACTTACTAAGGGTCAGTTCTACAATCGACCGTCAAACTTCTAGTCGGCGCTAAGTTGAGGCCAAGTCTGATTTTGGCCAATGAGAGTACGCAAAATGATAGTTGGCCTCAACTTAGCGCTGACTAGAAGTTTAGTGATCGATTGTAGAACTGATCCTAAGTTACATTGTAGACGTTACTTTAACCAGGCAGTGTCGGCCATGTCCCTTTAATTAATCAATTTCTATCATCAGTAAACAAATTGCTAATCCTTCTGTTATTTTAACAAGGTAGACTACTTCAATTGGCGTTCATTTCATTTCATTATTCCGTACGCGCTGACCAAAGCTCTAGCATACATTAACATGTTCCGCTTAATTAAAATATATACGCTATCAAGAAATGAATAGATCAATACATGTTCAGAGGGACTAAATACAATAGCATTGATAACAGTTGAGTATTACAATATTTTTTTTCTAGCATAAAAAAAAAACAAATAGACGGAAGTACTCATGGTTCGGTCATTATAGATACAGAAAAATAAGATATTCTCAGGAAAAGAGTTTTTTAAAAATATTTCATCAAACAAATGAGCCATGTGTTTTAAGTTCTATGCTTCAACAACTTTCCTGGCCTTCCTCATATCTTTACGTTAAACAATTTATCTAAGCGTGTGCTTTATTGCTTGCTTCAAATTATGTTCATTCACTTTCTTTCCACAAAGAAGGGAAAATAAATTTCCAGTTATTTACAACATTACCTAACAGCTGTGGGCAGACATTTGAACACTAGAAAGTAGAATGTCTAATACTTCTGCTCAAAACTCAGAGACTTATTACGTGCTTGATATTTCGTTGAATTCGTAATTGTTATATCTTTATAAATAATCAACATATATGTAACCTAGTCGATATACGCATCTACGCAAAAGTATTATTTCGAATTTGTATTGCAAAACCCGTTAGTACTTAATTTACAACTGGTTTAACTAGAAAAAAGACAACAAAGACTAGATACAAATCAAGTCGAGAGATCCTGACTAATATTTTCATTCGGTTTTCCTCCTTATCAGTCGAATATTATGTACCAACAGAATTATATATCGAGTCGTTGCTTTACATATTCCTTCAAGGGACAGAGTAAGGTAACGATTAAATAATATGAAACCTTAAGATTCAGTAAAGTCCTAAACTTTATATAAGTACAACAAAATTGTAGAATTCTAATCCCCAAACGTCTTGAATATTTTTTTTATTTCTATTATATATACGTTTTCGAACATAATACCTATACATCTCTGGTAACCTAGCACAGCGGAGCAGCAAAACCAAACTTAAACTAG
>JAGDQP010012892.1:24168-49154 GCA_022664845.1 Lepisma saccharinum
GATCTTTAAATTTAAGTAAAAGTGCACTACTCAATACAAGAGTATATATCCCGTCACTGAGTTGCAGACATATTGGCTTTACAGCAGAACTTAATCTCTACACGTCCTTCTAATCCATTTCAAACTTTGAAACAGAATAACAACAACGGTGTGAATCACACATCTTGTCTTTTAAACTACTGCAACTACACTAACGCCAAGTTGTACTATTGCTAAGTAGACCTAGTACTACATAATCCAATATATATATATATATGCACACGAGGGTTGGGGCAAAAGTCATTGCAACTATTTTTTTCTTGCAGATATGTGAGCGGATCTAAATTTGATTTTTTTTCGCGTGGAAGCGATGCAAGCATAGTGTGTTGTGACAACAACAGATGGCTCTGTGATTGCTGGTAGTAGCACAGAGAGCGCTGTGAAATCAGTTGTCTGGCGTCGTGCGAGATGGAAGTAACCCATGTTGAGCAGCGCGCATACATCAAAATAACCGTCTTCCAAGGGACAAATGCGAGAGAATGTCACAGTGAATTAATGGAAGTCCTTGATGAATAATGCCCTCCCATACCGTACAGTAGCATGATGGCTAGGTAGGTTTTGGCAAGGACGTGTGGTAACCGGTGATCAGCAACGCTCAAGACGACCTGTCAGTGTGCGTACCGACGTGGCACGTGCCGTCATCGAGCAGCTCCTAGAGGAAGACATACGATGGACACTACTGGAGTTAGAGAGAGTAAGTGGCATCGAGAAAAACACCATCCACAGGATATTGCCGACAGAGCTGCAACTGCGCACAATCGGATCACGGTGGGTACCGCATTCACTGACGGAAGTTCAATGGTGGGATGCGATATGCAACATGCTCCGACCACCTAGGACGCTGGCAATAGGACGGCAACCACTTCCTGTCACGAATAATCGTCATCGCTGAATTTTGGTCTAGAGCATACGAACCGGAACTCAAACGTCAGTTCGCGAAGTGGCGACATGCCGGCTCACCAAGACAGCAGAAGTTCAGTCAGAATCCTTGCCCCGTGAAATTGATGGTGATCGTCGCGTATGACGTCATTGTGTGCCTCTTCGTTCCACATGGCAGAACAGGGACAGCAGAGTACTACAGGGACTTCCTGGTGCGACAGGTACGACGTGGCGTCTAGGAGAAACGGCCGGATCTTGTGGACAGCAGTTCAATCATACTCCACGATAACGCAAGACCACATAAAGCAGAGTGTGTAAGCGGCAACTGCGACGCTGAGGATAGGAAAAATTGGAGCACCCGCCACTGTACTCTCCTGACCTCATCTCATAAGAAAGGTAAAGGAACCACTACGTGGTAGGCGGTTTGCGACATGAGAGGACATTGCCAATGCTGTGCGACAACAGATGACCCGATTCACACATGGTGTGGCAAATGGTGACGCAGATGGTATTCAGTGCCTCCCACATCGTTGGCAAGGTGTGATGAACGTTGCAGGGGACTACTTTGAGGGCCTTTAGACCCAGTTTTGTTTTGCAGAACAGGTATTTGTGCTGTGCTGTGCTGTAATGTAAGAGGTGTGCTGGGCTGTAATTATTTTGCACCATTAAACCAGTATTGTCCTGTACACTAACGTAATAAATATGTGAGGCACGATGTCCGCGTATTCTTCAATATCCAAACATGTAGTTCCCACATCGTCCTTCCATTTGTATATGTCGTATTTTCCAACCGGGCTGTATCTGCAAGAAAAAAATAGTTGCAATGACTTTTGCCCGAAGCCTCGTGTATATATATTTACTGCGTTTGAAAATAACGTTTTGAAAATTGTGTTTAAGTATAATACTTGGTTATCTTCTAGTCATGTTCAAAATATTAACATAATGTATAGTTGTAATATTGAATTGTTAAAGGTATATAATTTAATGTATCTGATGTACTAACATAAATGATTAATCAAGTCGATATTTTATAAATTATAAAATGAAGGCTTTACCGGTTTTAGTTCTCAAGATATCTTTGTATATGTTTGGTTTAAAAACCATCATATTTGTTTTCTTTCTCCTAGTATTTGTTTATATTGGTATTTTAATCTGCTACGTCTTCATTTTTTTAAAACTCGGCAGTTTCATTTCTGTATAACTTCCCATTTATTCTCATATGTGAATTTAATTTTTATGTTCGTGTTAATGTATGCATATATGTATATTCTTGTATACTTTAATGATAGTTGGTCGCAAGAACGTTTCCTAAGGTCGAAAATCACCTGACAATTAAACAAAGATTTTTGTGCTATGGTTTTTGTAATCTTCCCCACTTCACCAAATTCTGTTGACAGTATGTTGGCACAAGTGTCTTATCGGTGGATCCCTAACTATGTATTTATTTACATACCACATTAAATGTCTCTCAATTTCTTCACCACGTAGTACATATCATACACATGCTCATTTCGTCCAACAAGGAACATACACGAACTCACACACTCAGACTGGAATGAATCTTTCGATGAGCTAGACGATCGGAAAGTTCAGTGATGTTCCTTGGGAAGTGTATTGAGTGATTCAAATGGGGACCATATAATTACTACAGATTTAACGCAACATGAGTGTAACTATATCACATCTGAATGGGACTAAGTACTGCGGCTCTGGCCCTATCTGCCATCTTGGATCCGCCATATTAAGTTCCACTTATTTTCTTAAAATGGGAAATGTGGGCAAGTGACATATCAAGTATGTCTGAAATGTTCCCAAAATGTCACTGGTGTAACTTGTTTCACCGTATTATAAACATTTTGAAAAATTATTGCATGTTACGTTTTGCTTTAGGCATATATCGAATGTGTATAAAATTTCTGCAAATTTGACAGAACATAAATGTACCCTATTCAATGTAAATGAGACAAACGATTGCATTTCTGACGCATGAAATGATCCGCCAGCCATCTTGGATTTAACTTATTTACTTCAAATAAAATCAGGAGCAAATCAAATATCAAATAAACCTGAAATTTTCTCATGCACTAGCAGATGCAATTTATTGCCGTACCTTCAATCATTCTCAAGTTATTACAAGTAAATTATAAAAACGCCGTTTTTAATTTCATAGTACTGTAATTATAGGTGAAAGCAGCAAAAATAAGATAAGAACCTGCCGGTTATTACCAGATAAGGTAATACTTCAAACAACACGAAAGGCGTTCTGTTACACATAGTAGAGTGATGAAACTTATACACAAATTTAGACAAATAGAAAGTGGACATAATGAACGGAAAAGCGGTGCTCAAATGTGCAACTCATACGGAGGTAGTGTGGTTTTGGCAGCGCTTGTTCAAAGCTAAACAAAGAGCACTCCATGTATATCACGAGAATGTGGCCTCAGTCAATGCTACGTTGTTCGTGTTTTCAACAAAAAATTGCACCTGTACAAGCTCCAAATGCTAGAAGAATTGGGTGAGAATGATCCGCATCGGCGTCTTCAGTTTTGTGAGAGGTCGTGAAGCAACTTTTAAGTGATCAAACAATTGCATTAAGTATACTTTTTGGTTATTAAGTCCCATTATTTATTAATGGTACAACACCAATCCGCGTTGGTCTCAACCAAGTAGGATGCAAGGTACAGGAAAAGTCCGGGTGTCATGTGGAATATGGTATACTCGAGTAATTGGTGCAGTCTCTATTGAAGGTACTTTGACTGGTGACAGTTATCTCCGAACGATGGTTGAGTAAATACTTCCATTTCCCTTAAATAAGGACGGTGAATTCACTAAATGTCATCCACAGAGCGGCGCATTCCTCATTACGCTCTATCTGTTTGTTCATATCTATATTAACAATTGTGACGGTAGCCATAGAAATTAGTCAGGACCCTCTCTGTTCATTTACTACTGATCAACAAGTGATCAGAACTTTTTGTTAGCGAAAAATATCACGAATCTACATTTATTTACATCAGTAACAGGAAGTAGCGAAAAAATAAGAAAATAAGCTAATTCGAAGGTTGCGGATCGAACATGGTTGACGTATCATGTAGCATGTGTCAGAAATGAAATAGTTTCTCCCATTTATGTTGCAGAAGGGTATATTCATATTCTCTATAATCTGAAAATAAAATACGTGAAAATTATATGGATAGTTCGACACATACACCCTAAAAACAGTACTTTGACTTGTGGGTACAGAATTCCAAATTAATACCCACAATCTTTGAGAGTTAGTGGCGACCCCAGAGCTGGGTTTAGAGGGGTGGTGCCTTGTCTCCTAGTTTGTAGGAGGGAACTGATTAATAGAAAAAATCGAATGTAAAATATGAATATCTGAGTCCATCATTGCCTCTAAAAATAGGTGGTATAATGTACTAACATTCTTTTAGCATCAGTGACGGGCACAGGGACTCAAATCATATTTTACCTTCGTTTTTTTAATCTGTCCCCTCCCAAGAACTGGGAGGCAAACAAGCGCCCCTCCAAACCCAACTCTGGGTTTGCCACTGCCTCTCAAAAATTGTGGGAACCAAATTTTAATTTTGTACCCACTAGTCAAAGGTACTGTTTTTACAGTGTACCTAATGTAAAATATAACATGCATTAACTTGAGAACGGTTAGAAGAACGTTAAAACTAATTGCACTGGTAACATTTTAAGAAAATTTATATATATTTGATATGTCGCTTGCCTCTATTTGCAAGAAAATAAATTGACTCTAATATGGCGGACGGGGCATGTGATATGATTACAGTCCACATGTGATATGATTACATTCATGTTGCGATAAATCTACAGAAATTATATTGTCCACATTTAAATCACCCTATACATTTCACAAGGGGCATCATTTAATTTCTGATCGCCTAGCTTCTTCTAGACACAATTGCAAAACGTAGTAGCTTACCCTATTTCTTTTCACATTGAAAATCATCAACTATGAAATATTAATTCAAATCTGAGTGTGTGAGTTCGTGTATGTTCCTTGTAAGACGTTAATGATTTAGAAAAACATATCTGGACTCCATTTGCACCAGGAAGAATTTCAAATCCAGCAAGATGACGAATATGGAAAATATGTATGAATAATTTTGAAAGAATTTATGGGAAGCAAGTGATGACTTATTGTATGTAATCAGAGCCTTGAGAAAACTTATCTGAACTGGGACAATTATTGCTATATTATTATAACAAACTCGTATCAATACAAACTTTTCAGTTCTTGTTTGTAGCACATCAGTGTTTCACTAAACTTAAAACGTGTTTATGGACTTTTAGCCACTGTTGTAAGGGAAATAGTGTTTCGGATACTACTCTATTCCACCTTCGCGGAAATGGATGTAATTAAAACATGCAGATTAGATTGTAAATCGCCAAAGTCGTTATAGAGAAAATCGTGAGAGTGTAAGTGAAGATGAAAAAATCAGAAGAACCAATGAGAATATTGCTTTTGTTGTTAAAAACCAAGTTGTAGTTAAAAAACAAATTCGAGAAACTAAGAGCAACGCTTTTGACTGTTATTCAAACGACAATTTTAAATGGTTATTTCTAGTTTTTTGAACGTCTTATGATCACATAGCAAGATGACAATATGCTCTCTCGAAAATCATATTCTGCAGCACGTTACCCACATAAACCGTCTCAGTCTTTATCCCGGAACCATTGAGAAACAACCTAATAATATTGTTATGTGTTGCAA
Organism: Lepisma saccharinum; assembly: GCA_022664845.1. Classification (NCBI taxonomy): domain Eukaryota; kingdom Metazoa; phylum Arthropoda; class Insecta; order Zygentoma; family Lepismatidae; genus Lepisma; species Lepisma saccharinum. The sequence goes on from JAGDQP010012892.1 coordinate 29,831, forward strand.
TTAAGGGAGTTTCGTTTGCTGGGATGTTCATATTGTTGGTAACTCTGACTATATAGGCTATATCAAAACACATTCTCGTTCTTTATTAACCTTTTCTTTCACTGTATTTCCGCCTGGACAATTAAAATAGTTAACCAAAAAAGTGTTGATTTCACTCATAAGCTTCCTTTCAGGCATAAAACATAGAGCCTAATTCAACTCTAATACTCATCGAAAGTGAATACTAGAAAAGTATGTAAGAGAACTTATAGCATTCTGGAAGTTTCGTACTTACTTAATTTATGCCTTGCGGAACTCATCGCCGCAGTAACCAACGTTCTCCGTAGGATTATATCCTGAGCAAGCTGGAAGAATAACGGTATTTATTATGACTGAGATTTAGAAAGCCACGACATAAGAATAACTATAATATTCCCTGATACAAATTACAATCGATTTATAAATGTATAGAAATACTACCAAAACGTTTGAGCCAATTACATTAGAAGTTTGCACCAAAATATACTTCTGTAGAATTATATTGATTCTAGGCATACTCTATACTTTAAGGAACCAAATGATGCTTCATCTCTTGATTCAGCTGAATTTAAACGTTTCATTCTACTGGGAAAATATGTATTTATTAATATCATATAAAATATAAATCATTCAATATATTGCTAAAAAATGTTCGAGTTTTGCCTTTACACCAATACGCCTGAGAAATGTGTTAAATACAGTATTAATTAAGCTTAAATTACATCAACTATAACTTGAAGAAACACTGCAAGGCTCTGTTGTAGAAAAATAATATGGCGATGTAACTGGACAAATTGAAATTACAGAGTTTAGTAACGATTCTAAGGTGTTTAATGGCAATACTAAATGTAAATATTAAATGCTTAAAAATACCTTGGCACCAAAGATTTGGTCAGTATAAAAATGATGTGATAGATTTTTCAGAACAAATTCCTAGAAAAGAAAACATGATGAAAGCACAATATGACATTCTTCATGATGGGAAATAGGAAAATCCATGGAATTTATGAAGTTCTTACGAAGCAAGTACGGCGGTTTTACTAGAATGATCAATAACCTCCAGCACGGTATCTTCTTGTAAGTACTATTTGTTAGAAAAGGTTCCAAGGTAGTATTATTTTTCTTATTTGGTACTTGTTTGAAAGGAATATGTTGCACGCATTCTTTACTTTTGCCCGCAAATTTACTTAGCAAATTGTAGACAAATCACATACCAATTCCCAATACATTTATTCCCATGATTGTGCCTTCTTTGAAGTGAAAAAATCAACCCAAGATGTGTCTGTGCGAGCAACAGAAAATGAATTGGAAACCCTGCATCTCACCTTTCAGCTGAGTCCACCGACGTCACGCTTACGTCGTGACGTGTCAGAAGGGGTTTGCAAGCCAACTTGTATTACTCTACTTATAATGCGTCTATTAAGTTAAGGTTGCGCTAAGTATATTTAGTTTCCACTGATATCTACTACAACATGCAATGTTACCTACATCTCCGCATGTGTTGCATGTTCTTGGTAAAATTCAGATTATCAATAACAGAATATCTTAATCTGATTTAAAGTCTTGAAATACCAACACAATATCAGCAAAGCATGTCAAAAGATTTCTGATGAAATAAAAAAGAATTAACAACTCTGTGTTACCCTAACCAATTATGACCTTCACAATCGAAGTATCTTCTGGGCTGTCTTACCCTGGATCTTCTTAATGAAACATGTTTCGCACAAGTTCCGAATTTGTAAATTCCCACCAGTTATTCTCTTCCTTCCTATGTTCGTTCTGCCTTGCTGGTAAATGCTCTCCTACTTGATCTGCATGTACCACCCTTGTTTTTCCATCGAGCTCACTTCCCATAGATTAAATCCGGTTGACCTCAACACTTGTGCCTTTATATATCTTGGAAAACGTTTAGGCAAGTTTCGAACATAAATCCAAGAGCCTACTGGAAAATTTAGCCTTTGTTTCTTACTTTCTGGATTATCCTTCTCTGGTCTTTTATTCTTTATTTGATCGTGTAACTCGTATTTGTAAACCAGCTGCACTGGCGACTTTCCTTGTAATATATCCGTTTCTGCAAATTTGATGTCATTTTGAATTTCCTTGATTTTTTTCCTTCCAATCAATATATTTGTATGGAACTATCTGTATTTTTATTAAGGATTTAATTTCTTGAACTGCACAATCTACAAAGCCGTTACTTTGTGGATGGTACGGTGGACTTTTCATTACACCATGTTTTAAACACCAAGCTATGAATTATGCTGATGCAAAGGGTGGACCATTATCAGATACTATGACTCGAGGATAACCTATGTAATTAAATATATTTTGCAATTTTCTCATGGTATCAATAGCCGTAGTTCCAAGAAACTAGCTCTACTTGCATCCACCTAGAATAACTATCTATCATTAATAGAATATTTTCCTTCAAAATAAAAAAAATCGATGTGTACCCGATTAAATGGTATAGTATCTTTACTCCACCGTTCGTAATATTGATACGATCTGCCTTTCTGATGTATAAAACAACTATCGCACACGTTAATTAAGGCTTATATTTCCTGTTCCATATTAGGCCACCAATAGTATTATCGAAGAGTTGTTTTAGCTTTAGCTGAACCCATATGTTGTTTATGAACTGATTCTAAACTTTCTCTTCGAAACGCTGGATAAATTATAAGTCGCTGAAACAATTATTGTCAGTAGGTATTTCCATTCTTTTTGCAAAATATTTTTGTATGATTTTTTATTGTATGACTTTTGGTAATGTTTTTTGGCCAACCACCTCGAGTCCAATTATATACCACTCTTAACAACTCATCTTCTTGAGTTTCTTCTGGAATGGATCTGACAACTAATGATTGATGGTTTATATTCAAAATATAATTTTGTGATATTTGGTCATCTCCCGAACTTTCTTCTGTTGGAAGTCTAGAAAGACAGTCAGCCACGGGTATTGGTTTGGTGTATATTATTTTATAGCTATATTCCCAAAGGAAAAGGGACCATTTAATCAGGTGTAGAGTATAGATGTCGGAATAGCTTTATCCTCTCCAAAGATAAGCTTCACTGGCAATGAGTACTGTAAAAGTTCGTCCATACAAATATCGGTGGATGTTTTTACCCCGTATACTAATCCCAAAGCTTCTTTTTCGAAATGCGAGTAATTACGCTCCGCATTTGATAATGTCGCAGACGCATAAGCAACCGTACGTAGCTTACCGTTCATATCCTTATTGCATAATTGAATTCCTAGTCCGTATGGACTGGCATCCGTTATTAAATAAACCTCCTCCTTAGGATTATATATTTGATTTCTTGTACATTGATATATCATTTTTTTTATAAGATTGAATTGATGTTGATGTTTCTCAATCCAATTCCACTTAGTATTTTTCTGTAGTAACTCTTGTAACACATGCGCTTTTGTTGCAAGGTGAGGAATATTTTTTTGGAAGTAGTTCCCCATTCCCAGAAACGATCTTAATTGAGATATATTCTCTGATCTAGGTCATTTTTGAATTGCGCCCTTATGCTTTTGTAATGGTATATACTCATCAGCTGATATTGAATGCCCTAGAGATTTAAACTCCTTGGAAAAGAACTGGCACTTTGCTTGATTGACTTTAATTAATTGTTTGAATTTATGCAAGACTACTATCGTATGTTTTAAGCATTATTGAATGCCATGTCCAACAATGATGACATCATCAGTATATGCTTGAGCGAAACTAAATTTCCTTAAGACACCATCCATATATTGTTGGAATATGAATGGGGAAGTCGAAAGCTCGAAAGGGAATCGTTTCACTTTGTACAGTCCCCATGGCGTAATGATTGACAATACGCTTTGAAAATTATTAAAAATAGACAATTGTTGATATGTCTGATATAAATCTAATATTACAAATGTGTCAGTCCCTTGAATTTATGTAATATCTCATCCATTTTTGGTAAAGGGTAAACCATTTGTCTAATTTTTATTCACTGTTACTTTATAATCATCACATATTCTTAACGCCCCTGATTTCCTTGGTACGATGAATATGGGTGTTGCCCATTGTGAATATTCTATATGTTCCAGTATATTCTACCGTAGTAACTTTTCAATTGCTGATTCTACTTTATCCTCTAAACTGCAAGGAATACGATACGCCTTTCTAAACACTGGAGACGCATTAGGTATAAGTTTAATGTCAACTTCATAATTATTTACTGGATTTTGCACATTGTCGTTGAAAACATCTTGAAACTCTGACAATAACTGGTGTCTTAATTCATCTATGTTAGTATTTACATTCAATATATGCGCTTGTGATTTGTCTTTCTCGGTACAAGTGAAAATCTCTCTCCAAAAAGGCCATATCTTATTTAGACCCGTCCTGCCTAAAATAATATATCTTAGGTCATTTTGTACAATATAAAATGGCAAATCTAATGTCTGTGAACCAATATGAACATTTAAGTGGATTTTACCTACAACCTGTAAATGCGTACCATTAGCTGCATATAACTTTTCCAAAGCTAGCTGAAGATGATTAGTTCCCGATAACGAACGGAATACCTTATAGGATATAATATTGGCACACGCACCTGTATCTATTTCAGACATCATATCTATGTTCTGAATTTTAAATCATGTGAAACATGATTTTACATCTAAAGTTGTCACAGTATTTAGATCCGAATTGCTGTTATATTCGAAACGCAATCCTTAATATTCACATTGCGTAATTGCTTCTCGCAAGATTGATTATTTAATGTTACCACTTGTCTGTGCCAGCTCGTATATATGTTTTGTTTCTTTTGATTGAGCCATATTAGAGATTTTTGCCAGCATGACCCCAAAGTGTATTTCTTACTAAAATTCTCTGACGCACTTTTACCATACCGCAATACGTTCATGTTTGATGTAACCTCGTTCGTCATTATTATTTTTCTTGTTTGGTACTAGTTTGAAATAAATGTGTTGCACGCATTCTTTACTTTTCCCCGCAAATAGTTACTTACCCGAGTAAATGTCACGCGAGTTCGAATGTTTGAACTAACGTATTGTAGCATAAAAGAACCTTCAAAATATCTCTGACAAATCCATGTGGAGTAAATACGAAACTCATCCTAGCTTACAAGCTACTACATACTAACTCATCAAGCAAACCATGCAATGAAATCACTTGTTTGTTTTTCATACCAACGTTATCATTGCTCGATTCAACTTCATTATCTATGAGAACAGCCATTTGCTTGTTTACACTGGCGTAGCAGTAAGATCTCATCTGATTTCAAACCTAGAAAGTACAGGTATTTGTTCAACATCAAAAGTTTCATACAGAATATGGCAGATTTACTTGTTCCATATCATTACAAAACTATGATTTAAGCACCTTAACTAACGAATAACTACCACGGTAAACCATACTTACTTGAGCAAGTTTACAACCAACATCATAAAACAGACATAAAAGCAACCAAAGGAAAGTAAAAGCAATGAAATCAGAAAATAGCCACACAGTGATAACATTGGCATTTTGTTTAAAACAGTGAAATTAAGTATGCTGCAAAAGTATTACGTTCTTACGGTTAAACTTTCACATGACAGATATAAATTTTGAAACATTCTGTAGAAATGCAATGTCGTCTTTAACATAGAGTATTCTCAGACAACAGTTGCTTTCTCTAAATTTGCAGAATTGTGATCCTACCGTTGTATTGCTGCAAGATCTAAAAGAACACAGTATGTGTGTATGTATGGTTTCATTTATCAAAATCTCAAACTTACAATCAAACGATACTCCTAACAAGCCTTTCTAAATATAGGAAGAATTTTGTTACCTACAGAAAAGATGATTTGCTGAACAAAATACTATGGTCGTAGTTTATGTCCAGTCAAAACAAGTTACTTGATTTGTAGTAAGATAAAATACATAATGCATATGAAGAAGTATGAAGACTATGAAGAAGTAACGATTTTGAATGTCCGGTTTTGTGAAACCAATAACACAAAGAATATCTAAAACAACGTTGTATTCAAAGCATACATACATTCCGAAAGTTGAAAAAAAATATTTGTTAGTGTTTCCCAAATGTTAAGCTCAAAATTATCAGCTTCTTTTCGTACAACCTGTATTTCTACATTTAAAGTTCTGCATTGATCATTTCTATTATCGTGCTTGATGAATTAATCCATGACATTTAATATGTTTTCAATATGCGTTCCCTTGTGATTCAAGAGGAAGTGGCGGTTGTGTTATAAACCTAAAATAATCCAATTTCTGATTCGACGCACTAAACTTTTAATTTTCAGGTCTCTGAGTACTATTATCTCCTGTCACGTCTTTACGTGAGATTAAGGTGCTCATATTCCTAATTGAAATATATAAAAAAATATCGTATGGACCAAACAGGAAGTTCAAATATATATCATAAATTGTGTTTGAGGACCGACTTCGTCAAGACTATGGCTAAATTTGAAGATCTTGTCTGAATTATAACACAAATAATAACACTTTAGCAGTTCAACAATAGATTCTTCTTGTGTAGATCATTCGTGACAAAATTATAAAATTTAATTAAAACCATATTATTAATTTATTCAAAATATTAACGAAGGGATGTGTACAAACATATAGGAAGATTATATGTTTTCCTTCATAGGCGAATGAGAAACAAAATAATTAACATTTCACCAGAAAAGATAAGAAAAATAGAAAAATCAAACTTCATAGGAAACATTTTAAAGCCCCGGTAAAGAGGGAGAAAAATAAACTTCTTTTTACTTTGAAAGGAAAAGTATGCTTAGAGCTAATTTAATATTTTATTTTAAAAAATGAAAGTTTAATATGTTGTGATTATTTTTAATAAACTTGAATATATTATTTACTTTGAGAAGCTAAAAATAATACTAAGTAAAAAGAAGTTAGTAAATATTTAATTGGTGTGTCTGTAACACAGAACGGAATATTAAAAGAGCAAAGAAAGAAATATTGCCAGCAGCTAATTCCAACTTCGAAAGATGATTACCATGAAACAACAAGTAATTCCAGTTATTTTGTGAAATAAATGCTGAGAGCCATGAATCAGTAACTTTTTTTAAACTTTCCCCTAGTGCTGCAAGCATCTTGAGTTAAAAGGTGGAAGAAAGAGTTTTTTGCATGTTCGTCGAGAAACATTGGAGGAATAATTAGCGCGATCTTCCTTTTCTCTTATTGACCACAGAAGATGTTGGTGTGTGAAGAGGTTTGGAAGTCTCGTTTTCCTTACGCCATTGTTCTTGTGTGAAAGAGTATTTCTAACAACAGGTGATGCTCCAGGATTTTTTCTGCTGTTATTGTATGTAAGTGGATTCTTGTCTGACGAAGAACGAAAAGAATGACTCAATACTGCGATATTATTGGTGAAGAACTTTTGGGGAAACTAGGTGTCATTGTTAATGGATTGTGTATTCACTCAAACCTTTTAGAGAAATGAGTATCATTGTTTTCATTGAATCCAAGGGTTTCCGGAACTTAAAGTTAGAGTTCTTAGGAAACAGGAAGTTATGGAAGAGATCTTCAATAGCTGCAAAGTATTGTAGTTCCCACCACGACTACGTGGGTGCTCCGGGGCTCCAGCAGCCACAGAAATAATCTTGTGGGTGCGCACCCACAAGATTTTTAGTTTGATACAATATATATACATATATATATATATATATATATATATATATATATATATATCACATGCCATTATCGAAAAATAATAAGCAATTAAACATTGAGATAGAAGTTAAAATTTCTAATCTCTAAAACATAGTTTTGTTTCAAATGTGTTTGTGCAAAGGCAACCAAGCAACACACTCCCCCCTTCCTTGCCTTCTCTGGCCTAGTCAAAGGCAGTCACCAAAATGGAACTATATTGTGAATAGAACGGCATATTTTCGGCTTGCTTTGATGTTTCCTTACAAGTGACACACTACAATACGCCCACTCCATTCGTCAACAATTGTTTTAAAATAACTACTTGCCGATATTGAGCACAAATAAAGAATTAACCGAAACACAAGGAAGCAGAAGCAACTACCTCAATAGTTGATTTTAACTTCTTTTGTTTGCTTCAATCAGAGCGACGTGGTTTTGTACTGTGGTTTACGATTTCAGTGAAGTTTTTTTTTATGTAATCTGGATTGTTATCGTTTTGTTTGTTCTCCGTTAGTCAATTGTTTGGAAGGACGCGGGAGCTTAGATTCTCCTTGTAGACTGGGAAGTTCTCCTTTTCAGTAAAAAGGGGTAATAGTTAGTGGGGTCTACTGACCGGATGCGTTGAACAAGAGCTCTTCGCCGGGCAAAAATTCTCGCAGTTTTCAAACGTGCAGGAGTGGACTGCGGAAGTGTGTGGAAAGCTGAAAGACAATATTGAGTATTGCTTTTACAGATACTTTCTAATTCGAACAGTAGGTTTTCAAGTCGTTATGGATAAATTCGTCATACGTTTGTCGTCGTCATCACAGGTGGACATTACTGACAATGAACATTGTGAAAAGCATGTTGAGTCAAAAACTAAGGAAGCCGGGAATGTGTCTTCTGCCAGTTCCAGTAATACTAGTACATTAGCAACAAGTGTCAAGAAATCGTCAGGCACGTCATACCGTGAACAATGGAAAAAGACATTTCCTTGGATTTTTTACGACAAAGAATTGAACAAAGTGTTCTGCAGTGTGTGTAAAACGCTTTTTATTCCAGTATACTGTTTCCGTCGGCAACTGGTACTTCTGCAGACAGGGTTCGTGTAATGCATTTGTTCGAAATGCATTTTCCCAATGGCCAAAGGCACTTGAACGTTTCAGGGTTCACGAGAAATGTACACTTCATCGTTCGTCCGTGACTGCTGTAGCAACTACGAAACAGGGAACCAATGTCATCTCTTATCTCAACAAGTAAATTAGGAGATATGAAAAGTGCACGCAAGGCGATTGTAAAGATAACAACGTCCCTCCAATTTTTAAGTCAGCAAGGATTAGCAATTTGGGGTCACACCGATGAAGCTTCAAATATTCTTCAGTTGCTGCTGCTTAGAGCAGAAAATGTTCCTGACTTGAAATCTTGGCTGCAGCGAACTACATATAAATGGGTTTCTCACGACATATTGAATGAAATTGTCTCATTATTATCGAGCGATGTACAGGAAAATATTGTGAAATCTATTAAGGCGGCACAATATGTTTCTCTCATTGTAGATGAGACTTTCGACATATCAATGAAGGAACAAGTATCCACAGGCTTCAGATTTGTCGATAAAAATCTGGAAGTTGAAGAAGTGTTTGTGGGCTTCTATGAAGTAGCTTCAACAAGTTCTAGGACATTGTTTGAAATCGTCCAGGATGTCATAAGACGTTTATCTCTCGACATAAAATACTATAGTGGTCAATGTTATGATGGTGTGAGTAATGTCAGTGGACATTTAACAGGATTACAAAGTAGGATTCACTTGAAGCCGAGAGCTATATTTGTTCATTGTTCGGCGCATAGTTTGAATTTGGTAGTGCAAGATGCGATGAAAAGTATTAGTTATGTGCGAGACTTTCTGGTGATTTTTCGTGAATTAATATCATTTGTAAGAAATTCGCCAATGAGGTTAGCAGTGTTTCAATCGCTACAAGAAGACAACGAAATCTAAGATGGTGTAAAAAACATTCCCAGACTGACTTTGCGACCATTCTGTCTCACAAGGTGGTGTGTGAAGGTAAAATCAATGAAATCGTTGGAAAGTAATTATGACATTCTCTTGAAATTTTTGGAAGATCTGTCAGAAGTAAAAAAGTGAAGTCGGTGGAAAGGCTAGTGGATATTTGTCAAACCTACATCAATTTAGATTTATTATTTTGCTGAAAATATTAATTTCAGTCTTCGGCAGGATTGAACAACTTCATTCTTCTTTGCAGAAGAAATCATTGTCATAGCGAAAAATCAAAACTTTTATAATTCATGCACTGGAGTTTGAAGCCCAGAACCTCGGAGCCATCACAGTCTGTGGATACAGTTTGGGTTATTATACACTTAATGTTACGATTACATATGTTGATAATATTCATTACAGTAACTTATCCTTAATCTTGGACCCGGGTTTGTAAACGTTTCTCTTGCATTTAAGTCAGCTGTGTCACCGACTGAACTAGGGCAGCCCCAACTTACCCTTATTGTACAGGTATATTTTACTTGATCACAGCACAGCCCTTTATGACAGTGCTCATAAAAGATTTTAACTAAAAGGAAATCAATAAATAAATATCAAGACTCCCCTGAAAACATATAACACGTCCCACCATTGATATGCACCCACATAAATTTTGGAAAGTCGGCGTCGCTGGTTCCCCACAGTAATATTACTGCTAACAATTCCACAAACACTGTGTGTGTAGTTGCTATCTTTTAGTATGGAGTGTAACTCATTCTGTACAGGGTAGCCAGAAAGCCCCTTTACACCTGCAAGTATTTCATTGTAACTTTAATAACACTTATTTGTCCAAAACGTCCGTATGTGCACCACCATTAACCCTGCATAGCTTGATGCGCCTCCATATCCTCCTATTCATCCGCTTTAGCAGCTGCGGTGTCGCATACTGGAAGGCTTCAAGCACACTTGCCCGCAGAGCATCATTGTCCACGTATCGCTTCTTCTTGACATGATTTGATGATCCCCACATTGTATTCATCAGAGAAAAAATGCACTTCCCAGCAGGAATGGTAGGTAAGGCCTCCAACAAGATCCTGCATGCTTCCTGGCGGAGGTTTAAGTCATCGTCCATTAATTCGTTGATGGCCATTGGCCGGAATGTTTGCAGGACTAAGTCCATTTTCACATGGAGTTCATTGTGCTCCTTTTCCAAGTTCTGCAGCACTCTTTCTGGTCGACTTGCAGAGTGAACTCATCACTGACGCACTAAATTCAGTACATGTTTCCCTTCGGGTTGAAGGACGACCAGAGCGGGGGACATCCAAAAACTTCCCAAGCGAAAAGCTTTCTTCTACTTCGTGATTAAAGTCTGACGTCTTGGTGGCTGCTTACCGAACAGTACACGAAACCTATCCATCACCTATGTCATATTTTCGTTGTTATGCTTCCGTTCGTGGACCCACACACTTGTCACTAAGCGCTCCTCCAAAGTGAAGTCGCTGGTATCTGCCAATGTTCTTCACCAAACACAGAAAGGTGAGACAATGAACTGGTCAACGCACAGACTTTATTCCCCTCCCCGGACAGTCAAGTGGCAGTTACGCAGAAAACATGTTGCAATTCACGTGACGAGCACTGTTGTCGTATCAATGATCAAATGGGGAGGTTCAAAGCTTAAATATCTTACACTATTAAACACGCATTTAGTTCAGGTACAAACGGATTTTCTGGCCACTCTGCATATTTGAGTTTCCTACATTTCCATTCTTTCATAAGATTATTTATTTTAAATTTTGAATAGGGTTTCTTGAATAACATATTCTAAGCTTTTCTCACTGACGTTTATCTTGAGAGATAAAATTCCTACCTGAATACACGATCGGAAAAATTGAATGAGAACAGTGGACTAGCGGCTTCTTTGAAAATATCGCCTTCTGCTTAACTTGTTTGAAAAGAAGGTTCTGAAAATCCTCGATCGAGATGTCAGTTTAACACAAATCCGCAAGAAACTGAATTTAGGTAATGAAGAAAAATGAAATTTTTGCGATAGTTGACCAATAAGTCAAGAGTCTGAAAAAATATATTTAGCTGTTCTATCATTGAGAAGTATTAATCATATTATTTTCTTTCGATTTTAAGTTTCAGTAGGTGAAACTGGAAAGCCACAGCTTCAGCTCAGGAACTACTAGAACTTCGAATGTGGTTGGGATGTTTTTGGAAGGGTATCGGAAAAAAGAGTTCAAAAGTGCATCGATCAGATCTGCCCGTCAGTATGTCGATAAATTTTAACGCAGAGGCTACTAGGACTTGGAAGGTATTTAAATTATCATTGGAGAGGTCTCGGCAAGGCGAGGTCAAAGCCACATAAATCATATGTGTCCGTCGACAAGTTTTAAGTTAGAAAGTACAAACTCAGGAACTAATAGGACTTGAAGGTGGTTTAGGTACTTTTGGAAAGGTCTTGAAGGAACGAGTTCAAAGGTGTGTAGATCAGATCTCTCCACTCGTCAGTGCGTCGATGAGTTTCAACTAAGGATATACTAGGACTACAAAGGTGGTTGAGGTGTCGTTCGAAAGGCCTTTGGCGTAACTATCCCTCCGGTACATAGAACATCCTAATGGTTACTATAGCTTTGCGTGAGTGCATCTACACAATTACTTGACTTGGCTCCGCCTCACTTGTTTAAGATTAATAGTGATTTTCAATTTGTTTTTGGAATGACCACAAACTAACTAATAAACTCTATGGCTTATGGAACTCGCAAGTTAATCGTCGCAGTAACAAACGTTCGCCATTGGATTCTATCCTGGGCAATATCAAGTTTCCATCACGAACACCTACTTCTCGAATATCTCTTCTAATATTGTCCTCCCAACGACGTCTCGGTCTTCTCAATGGTCTCCTTCCATCCGGCCTTCCAACCAGGATAGAATATAATCTTCGTTTTTCCCCCATCCGAGCTACATGGCCTGCCCACCTTAGTCGTCGCGATTTCATTATTTTTACATCTGGTGAATCGTACAGTTCGTGAAGTTCTTCATTATGAATTCTCCTCCACTTTCCGGCTATCTCGTTCCGTTTCGGCCCGTATATCTTTCTCAAAACCTTATTTTCAAACACCCTTAATTTATGTTCATCTGCTAGTGTTCATAGGTACTCCAACTTTCCGTACTAAAATATTACCGACAGAATAACCGTTCTGCATATTTTCAATTTCAATTTCCTTGATATCAATCGTGATGTTAGAAGTTTTTGGACTAAATAGAAACATGCGTTCCCCGATACTAACCGACTTTAATTTCTTTCGTGACCTCATTTTTGCTTGTTACGTTACCAAGTATTTAAATTTGTTTACTTTTTCTATGACATCATCCCTAATTCCTATGTTTTTATTTCCTTCATTCCCTGTGTTTCGACTTGTTATCATGTATTTTGTTTTATCTATGTTTACCTGTAGACCTAGCTCATAGCACGCTTCTACTCAGACATCCGTGTTGCTTTGTAGTGCATCTATATCATCCCTTATTAAATCTACATCATCGGCGTATACAAACAGTTGATTCAAACCATTCAATGACAATCCCTTTTTGTCCTCTTTATTTTTTTTTAAAATTGCGTATTCTAACGCAAAGTTAAACAGTAGTGGTGACTAGGCATCGCCTTGTTTCAGTCCGTTGCGAAACTTGAAACTATCTGACAAATTATTAACTATCCTTACACACTGCTCTGCTTATGGGGTCGCTCACACACATCTTCACAAGCTGAACATTTTTTTTTTTTTTTGGAATTACAAATCGTATCAGAATACAGTATGACGTTTCCCTTTTGATAGAATCATTTGCTTTCTTAAAATCAATGAATAGCTGGTGAATCGTCCCATTGTATTCCATTTCTTCTCCAAAATTTGTCTCAAGGCAAAAATCTGGTCCAACATAAATCTATTTCTTCTAAATCCACATTGGTGATCTCCAATTATTTCATCTACGTATATACTAAGGAGTGTTAACAGTATATTACTTTGTATCTTGTAACAGGTTGGAAATAACGAGATCCCGCGGTAATTATTACAGTCCGATTTATCGCCTTCTTTGTAAATCGGAACTATTATTGAGGTTTTCCATTCCTTTCGGAGCTCCTCCTTTCTCCATATAGAACTTATCAATTTATGTAGTTCCTTGATTAGTGTCGTTCTTCCTGCTTTAATTAATTTGGCTGGAATATTGTTTATTCCTGGTGATTTGAAATTTTTCAATTTCTTTACTGACATTTCGATATCGATCTCGCTAAGTTGAGAAATCCTGGGTCTGCGGTATAGATTTTAAATTCTTCTGTTCCCCGTTATGTACATTAAGTCTGTCGAAATACATTTTCCACACATCGACAATTTTAGTCGGGTAGGCCTGAAGATCTCCACTTTCATTTTTAATCATTTCTAACCTCGGCTGGTAACCTTTCCTTAACGAGTTTACCCTTTTGTATAGATCTCGTATCTTATTTGTCTTCCTGTTTTCCTCAATCTCCTGAATCTTCTCCGTCACATATTCTCGCCTTTTGTTTCTGAACCCGAATGTGACGTTTCTTTTCGCGTTACTGTGGTGGTTAGTATTTGCTTCGCTTTTATTACTTAGCCATCGTTGCCTGGCTTGTTTTCGTATTTCATGAAGCTTAAGACTTTTTTTTATCAAACCAAGGTTTGTTTTGCTCTTATTTCTTCTCACCTACATGTTCCTTCGCCGCGCTCTTAATTGCCTTCCGGATTTTACTTACATCAATTTCATTATTAATATCATCTTTATTATTTCTCGAGTCAGCTAGGATTTCGAACCTATTTGAGAGTTCGAGTTAGTAATCTGCTTTTATACTCGGATTATTTAATCTTTTAACCTCTTATTTCAGTTGTTTTGGCCCCTCGCTATCTCTGTTCGCTATGCATAACTTTCCCCTTACTTTTGTGATCACTAATTGATGGTCGGTGTCACCTTCCGTTCCTCTGTACGACCTAACATCCATTATGTTGGTGTATCTTCGTCTATCTACTAATACGTGATCGATTTTTTTGAGTTTTCTCGTCCGGAGATACCCATGTGAATTTGTGTATGTCATTATGTTCAAAGTGCGTGCTCTTTACCAGTAGGTTTTTTGAAATCCCGAAACTTATCAGTCTTTCTCCATGTTTGTTAGTCTTTTCTTGAAGGCTGCATTTGCCTATAATAGGCCTATAGTTTTCTTCCTTCCCTACCTTTGCATTGAAATGACCAAACACAATTTTCGAATTATACTTCGGTAATCTGCAAATAGCCTTTCTAGCTCATCGTAGAATATATCTTTATCGTTATCAGTAGCCAAATCGGTCGGAGCATAGATGTTTAATAAAACCGTGTTGCGCCATCGAGTACGTATCGTAAGGTACGATAGTGTTTCGTTTACGAACTCTATATTCTGAACCGCCGGAAGGATACTGTTCTTAATGAGGAATTCTGTTCCGAAATCGTGAGAATGTGTTCCCCCGTAGTAGAAAGTGTACTTGCCCTGTGGAATGCTATCCTGACCCTCCCACCGAACTTCTTGTATCGCTAATATGTCTAGGTACTTCTCGGTCTCGTGTGCCGCCACCTGCAGAGCGCCCGTTTGGTATAATGTTCGTACGTTCCACGTTCCTATTCTAAGGTCCTTCTTAATCCTGTTCTTCGAGTCCCCTGAAGCAGTCTTTACCTGGAGATCCGAATGAAGGGCTAGTTTACCTCCGGAATATTTTACCCCAGAAGGATCTGTTACTATTTCTTGACATGTTTTAGCGGTGTGTTGTTGTCAGCTCTACCACCTCGCAGTAAAGGTAGACATTCAAGATGTCGTCCTCTGTCCATCCCTGAGCCTTGCCATGTCATTCATCTTCAGCCACATAGTGGTAATGGTGATGCTGCTTCCCCTCACCATGTTATTTTTGTTCGGAGATATCTTCCCCTAGCCTTTATAGATCCCTCTACTACCTGCAAGGCAGCAGTACTGGTTTTGGTCCGCCCCGGAATATTTCCGGTACCCATAATATCTGGTCGGCATTCCCCTATCAGCCAGCTGGGGAGGCGCCTGGTGGGAGACCAGTAACTCCAATGCGGATGACCATAAACTAATTTTTAATATATCAATGTATGTGAGAGATGATACTAGATTTCTTAAAATTAGTTTAAAAATGAAATAAACTTTAAATAAAATGTCAAAATTGTAGTTTGAATGAGTAAAAATTATTTTTAAGAAAGCAAATATTTGGTTTGCATTTGATCCGCATTCATTCTTTATTTTTCATGAAGACAAAGAATTTATTAGGTAGGTTGACCAGACATATTCTTTTAGAGGTTCCTCTGGACCTAATATGTAATTGAATGTCTGGCAAATTTCTGAATTCTGAATACAATATAGAGTAAATGTAGTTAAAAGTTAATCATGGTCTAATCTAAGGAGAGAAATAATGCACGTATTGGATTTTCAAATGCAATTTTGACTGTGAAGCTAATGTGTCAATATGAGCTGCTGTATCAATTTATGTATTTGTTCTAGTGATTTTTGTAGCTTTTTCTTAATATTCGATAAACTTTAGGTGAACTCTGCCTATAACGGGACTATGACATTGGCTAGAAAAATATAAAAGAAATAAAAGCAGCATATTTCAATTGTGAAATCAATAAGGGAAGTCAAAACAGCTTCGGATTAGAATATTTATAAAAAAATCAAACGGAAGGTATAACAACAGCTGGAGCTTGTTTTACATTTTGAACTTCTGAGGAGGTACAGCTACAAAATATAACATATTTTTGACCTGCTTTATCATCATTACTTTCATATGTTTAATGCTCCTAGGCGCGCCTGCATGCTGATATTTATAGAGGAAAATTTCCCTTTCATCTTCTGTATTTCTGCTCGTACCTCATTTATCTGTTTTCTTGTAAGGAGGGGAAATCAATGTATGTATTCACAGTACTCCAATACGCGCGGATATGCTTGGGCATTCATTTCCCTTACCTCTTACAATGACAGATAACTCCCTGTTGTATAGCATTATGTTATACTTATTTGTCAACAAATTTCTGGTGAACCTATGTTAGGAAAATATGTATCAATATTCATGACGTCATTGTTTTTTCTGAAAAGATCAAATCAAATATATTTATTAATCTCCAAACGTAAATTTGTATAATTTTGAAGTAAGTTATATTAAAATCGTTATGGAAACACAAACACTTTGTTTAGTGTAAACCAGAAACGACAAGGACTTTACATTGATTTAAGTGCATATTAAATAATAAAGGATTAGAGGTTAAGAGTGCATAAGCTCCTTAGTATTTGGTTGAGTTTTATTAGAAGAATTTGCAAGTCCCTTCACAAATTCAAAATAGAAAATAAAAAAAAAACAATACACAATAAAGTAAATGTACCAGTTTCTTCATAATGTCTTACAAGAATATTTGAAAATATTTATGTGCTTTTAAATATTCCCAATTACCTAAATTAACTATGGATACTATATTATAGAAATTGATTCTCTACAATAAAGGAACTAAACAGGAATTTTGATAGTCTGCAGTACACATAGTCTTTAAAATACGTATATAACACATAGCGCAAGTTTCATATTGCAGCTTCAAGAAGGAGCCTGCAAATTATTAAAATATTGTTTTAGGGGTCCATTCATCTAACGTAAGACAACATACACTGAAAGTGGCATGCATTTGACAATGTTTCACTAGCTAGCGAACATTAGTTAAATGCTCCATAACCTGATTTGAAATTTTACTTTGACGTATGTCGTTGACTTCATATTTTTACCTCAAAATGCAGATATTGTTTCACATAGGGATTCAATTAAGGAAAAGAAACAAAATTATGCTTTGTATCTTCCCTTCGCTTAAATTTTGCACTGTTACTCATTCTGTATTCATAGATGGAAAAAATCAATTAATAGAAGAACAGAATTACAAATCAGAAACGTTATAAAACAAAGAGAATAAGTTTTGCCTTGTTTACTAAATTTAATTTACTGCTTTTTTTTAATTATAAGAGATTGTTGGTATTATTACCTGCTGTAAAATGGAAGATTTATGACAAGAATACAGTACTTCTAAATGAAGATGTCTATAAATAAGGTTATAATTTGAGTTAAGAGAAATGCTGGGACAATTTTTAAATGTATTATGAGAAATGATGGAACTGGAAATGATAGCTATGGTAAGAATTGCTTGTGACATATTGATTATAATGTATGTAATTCGATGTTAATTGGAAACCTAAGATTAAAGGTGTTTAAGATGGATAATGGGATGGGTCTACAGAAACCAGAGCTGAAATTGAAACGATCTGAGCTTTAGTTTAACTACTGCTATTGTTATAATAAAAATATTTTTTCTTCGATATCTTTTGTTTTGTGTAGTAAGTAATGAATAAGATTAAGTCTTTTAATATCAGAGAAAACAATTAAAACAAAGATATCATATATGTGTATATTTGAAAGGAATGACTTATGAATTATATAATTTTTACACCAAAATTTGTATTTTATGTACAAGAAACAAATCTATATGTTATATACGAAGGATCATCGGGACAGGTTTATGCCATAGTGCTGTTATCGCCCATTAAATTAATTTTATCTTATCTTAGGGAAGTACCGTATCCTAGTTCTGTACATACAGATTCGTATTCAATTGTCCTCCCGTAAATCAGTTAGTATTGATTTGAAATTCAGATGAAATCTCAAGTTTATTAGTGAATTACAACATTAAATAAACGTATATTACGTATTAACCATTCGAAATTTCCCTGCGGATACCACAAATCTGAACAAGTTACAACTGAGATTAAATCAACATCATCATTCGTCGTATGGTAATGTTTTGAATAATACGTTGACCATTAAACTTTGTCACTTAACATTGTCATGCATATAAAAGTTAATTTTATAATTCGTGAGCGCTGAATCTGAAGTTACAAAATGAGATATTGTATTATTTTTTCTTCAGTTTAAAAATACTTTCAAATAGACGATGTTCCTTTTTGTTCTACGTAATTTTTAACTACTTATATCCAACTGACTGTATCATCAGGAATAATTTAGTTTCCGGGGTGCGGTATATTCAGCCACTCGACCCATACAATGTGTACAAATCAGAAACTTTATAAAACAAAGAGAATAAGTTTAGCTTTATTTATTAAAGATTCGATTTACTGTTGTTTTCTTTTATTTAAAGAGGTTGTTGACATTATTGCTTACTGCAAAATGGAAGATATATGACAAGAATACTTCTAAATGATTTATAACAATAACGAATGATAACCTTATTGGCCATTTAAGCTTGGTAGTCACTCCCGGTTCATAGTCCATAATATATGTATTTTCCGGATGTGGACCAATACGAGTATCATTCCTTTCCTTTTGTTAACCGATTGATATATAATGTCTTGTTAGAGTAGCTGGATATATCCACTCCCGGAAACTAAATTATGTACTATGAACTGGAAGTGGTCAATATGGGTATCAATCGTTCTCTTTTGTCAAGTTGAGTCGATTGATGTACATATTGTATGGGTAGATTTGTTGGATATACCCCATCCCCGGAAACTGAATTATTCCCTATCATTTAATGTTGAGAAGGAACGTAAATCTGTTTG